>JXCR01037899.1:100532-126239 GCA_002079205.1 Phalaenopsis hybrid cultivar | reverse complement strand
CATACCATACAATTCTTATGTTTTTACATATCTATCACCTAAAGTTTGACATTTACATTTATAAAACTTTGGTGTTATAAACTTATGAATGAAAATATGCATTCACTTTTAAAAAATAAGTACGTGGTGTTAAAGGTTATCAAAGTTTAGTTGTTAGATATGTAAATATATAAGAATTGTGTGGTATATATGCAAATGCCCAACAAAAGAGAAATTTACAGCTTACTATTAGATAAGTAATAGTGGCACTTAATAAGTTTAGTTTTTTCAAATATAGAAATTACAATTGCTTTCTAATTTTACAATTATAATTCCGTAATTACACTTGTAATGCAAAAAATAACTACTAGCAAAAAAATTTAATAAAAAGAACATGCCTCTCCGGTTTTGACTGTAATAACATGCGGAGTAAATTCAATCCCAGATGATCCTGTATGTATTAATACATTTATAAATTAATAAAAAAAAATTGATTAAAAGGAATAAATGCAAAGGAAAAATTACAGATACAGATGATTATTGATGACAATATAGAAAGTAAAACACATTTCAAAATCAAGAGGGTTATTTATGTAAAAAATAAAGGTTTAAGAAAAAATAAGATTTACTAAAACAATACCAGATTCAAACACAAAAAAACAAATATTACCAACAAAAATAAAATTCATTTTTCACATTCAGACTGCAAAAGAATGAAGAACAATACCCAAAGCTTTCATCTGAAGCTTCTTCCCCCAACCCACATTCTTATTCTTCTTCCTCTTATTCGTCTCCAGCTGATGCGTAAAAGATAAACCAGTGAATCCAGAAGAAGAGCTAGCACCTTGCAGTGGCGTTTCATCATCCGCAGTACAGTTTCTCGGCCGCTTTCTTTTGCGCTTTACCCCCCTCTCCTCTGCATTCGCGTTGAAGCCATGAGAAGCCCACGAATCGCTGAACTCCATGGAAGCGTTCTGTGCAGAGGGAAATGGGGAAGACGATGGGGATGGTCGTACGCCGACATTGAAGGAGGGCTCCGATTTTATCACCATGAATGCAGATACGAGAAGACTATAGCGATCGCTGAAGTTGGGGAAGAAGAATCGCGGCGGGAAGGGCTGGAGATGAATTGCGACATGTAATGCTCGTAGTAAAATCAGACCACGGGAGGGATCCCGCCCCGTGTTCCACTGCACATCGGAGTCGCAACGGTGAAAATGTCGCCTCAAACGGATGAAAAAATCCGACCTAGAGTGGCCCTTAATTTATTTGGCACATTAATGCCTTTGATTTAGGTTCGAAGATCATCATTGATACGTTTTGGCTTTTGTTAATATATATTTATTACTTAAAATTTCATATAAATATAATTTTTAATAATTTTGTTCATCAAATTAATGATTGCTACTAAATTGGTAAAAATAATTCACTAGTTTTAATTAATATGCTATATGCTACAAATTCAAGAATTAATTTATAAGTTCACACAATTTAATGCAACATGTGCCTTCCTTCAGTTCCCGCGCTTCGCATCCTATCGCCCAACTCTACCCTCGGACCTCAAGTAAAATTACGGCATTAACCTATCAGCGGTCCTCACCACCGCCCAGCAAGAGCATAAAAAGACCCATACAGCATCTTCACATTAAGTAGCCCAGCTCACTTGCAGTACGACAAGAAGCTGTAAATAATGGCTTGTGGTTCTTCTTCATCTTCCAGACACTATCCCATCCTCCTCTTTTCTTTCCTCCTTGCTATCGCTGGTAGCACTGCTGCCGCTGCTTCGTGCGACGCCGCTGACCGTGCTGCTCTTCTTGAATTCCGATCAGCTCTTTCCGATCCCTACATCGGAGTCTTCTCCTCCTGGGCCGGCAATGACTGCTGCTCCAAATGGTACGGCGTGTCATGCAACCCAGAATCCGGCCGCGTCGCCGATCTCATTCTCCGAGGTGAGTCCGAAGACGAGATCCTCATCCGGGCAGGCCGATCAGGGCTCATGACCGGTCGAATATCACCTGCGATTTGCCGCCTCAACAGCCTTTCGTCTCTAATCATCGCCGACTGGAAGCAGATCTCCGGCCCTATTCCTCCCTGCATTACCTCTCTGGCTTCACTACGAATTTTAGATCTCGTCGGTAACCACCTCTCTGGCACTTTACCCGCCGACATTGGCAAACTCTCCCATCTCACTGTCCTCAATATCGCCGACAACCAGATTTCTGGGTCAATACCTAAATCCCTAACCCAGATTACTGGTTTAATGCACCTCAACCTTGGCAATAACTACTTAACCGGCTCAATCCCCTCCGATTTCGGCAATTTGAAGATGCTTAGCAGGGCTCTACTTGGCCGGAACCAGATATCAGGTGAGATTCCATCCTCGATTAGTAACATGAACCGCCTCGCTGACCTAGACCTTTCCGAGAACCAGATTTCGGGATCTATTCCCACTTCTTTCGGATCGATGCCGGTGCTCTCCTCGCTCTACCTAGACAGCAACCGCCTCTCCGGCGGGATTCCGGCACAGGTTCTGGGGAGCAAGGGTTTGAGTATTCTGAACCTTAGTAGAAACGCAATTGAGGGTTCGATCCCTGATGCGTTCACATCGAGATCGTACTTCACGGCGATAGATCTATCGCATAATAAACTCACCGGAGATGTCCCGAAGACATTGCTTACAGCGGCGTTCGTCGGCCATCTTGATCTGAGTCATAACCATCTATGTGGTCGGATTCCGACGGGGTCACCGTTCGATCATCTGGAGGCGGCCTCGTTTGCCAATAATGATTGTCTCTGTGGGTGGCCGTTACAGTCCTGCAAGTGATTAGTTTGCAACGGTTAGGGAATCATGACCGTTGGGTTAGGGTTGGATGGTGATGCTGTATGAGCAAGTATTTTTTATGTATTTATTTATGATTATTGATATGCATGGAATAAAAAAAAAAGTGAAAATTAATGAAACGGATGACGGTCGGTTGTACTGCAAGTGGAGGTGTCAGGGAGTTCACAGTTTTATGCTTCGAGGTCTATGTTTTTCATGTGTGTAAGAAGTATTATTATTATTTTTATCATTTTTTAGTCATATCTAAAACTTATTGGTAATAACAGGCCAGTGATGCTCATGTTTTCTTTTATTTTGTAGAATGAGGGAACTCGAAGGAGTGAATCAAAGAAAGGTGTTGTAAATCGTGCAACAAAATATTTTAGCCAATCATATGCCTCTAAGTGAACAAATGCACTTGATGAATAATTGAAATTTGTTTCGATTAATAGTCCAACATATTTGTTCGAATTCATAAATAAGTTTGAAAAAAATTTCAAAAGTTTGGAACTTAAATAAGTTTAATTGAATATGATCCACTTGCTTTATTAGTGTTCAAGAACAAACTCTTTTGTTGTTTAATAATACAAGTTAATATTTATATGACTTATTGTTTAAATAAAATCTTATTTAGTGCAACTTATTTAATAATATAGTTAATAGTAATATATTATAGTTTCAAATAATATACACATAAATCCTAGGTTTGTTTTATTCTTTTGTATCAATAAATTAGTATGTTAGTACTTTTATTATTTAATAAAAAAATAATAAATTTTATGTTATATTATTTATATAGTATTAAGTGGTTAGATCCTCATTTAAAATCTAATTAATTTCTTATTTATTTAGAATCATAAGATCATTTGTTAAAAGAAACTATTATAAAAAGTTGATACCAATTTAAATTCTTAAATTGTTTACTAATTTTATATGAAAAAGTATGTACAAATCAAGTGTTTAATTTTATATGAGAAAACACATACTAATTTAATTTTTTACTTTCTTAATGAATGTAAAAAAACCAAGTACAAGTCAAGCATGAATATTTACAATTTTTAAGAAAGTCAAATTTATACTTATTTTTGAAGCTTGTCTCAAGCTCGAAATAAACATGAGCAACTTATAATTTGACCGAACCAAATTCAAATAAAGGTATACTTGACTTGACTCAACTCGGTTAGTATGCGACCCACAATTACACAATTATTTAAGTTCTGAAAGATGCCAAAAAACTTGACCCGATTTATATTCAGCGATTAGTGTGCAAAATAAATATGTGATGAAATTGATTAATGACTTACACACTGTGGGTACTACGCAAGTATACACATTGTTTCAAGTAATATAGAGTCTTCTTTAAAAACCCCAGTATCAAACCCGCAGGGAATAAGAGAATTGTTATGCTAACTTAGAACTATTTCTACACAAATTGTAAATAAATTTGTTGGAGAATAATATGGAATTGTTTGTAAAAATGTACAAACTAATTTGCTACTTCTAAATTAAAGCTAAAAGCAAATGCGAAGTTGATACACCAAAAAATTACTTATTTTTAATATACATTTTATGTTCATTTTATGCACATTTTTTGTTGAAATTACACTTTAAATGAAGGTATTTTGATGGTTTTTGGTTTCCCATAGAAGGGATTGATTTTTTGAGAAAATAGAGCAAAAATGATACAATTTGGAGTCAAAACGAACAAGAAAGAAAATTTTTCCTTACACATTTCGAGATATCTTTCAATACTTAATCTCACTTACATCTATCACTTTTTTTCGAATGAAATTGCACTTTTAGGAAATTTATTTTCATGTTTATCTTATAGGTATAACATTTTGGAGCGAAACGGAGCTCAAAAGGTGCGAAACGGTGGAGCTACCTACAAGGTGGCGCCTCAGCGCCCACAAATGACACCTAGACACCACTCGGGCTGAGAAGACGGCGCCAAGGCACCCAAAACTGACTCCTGGGCGCCAGAAACCTCCAGGGACGATTTTTGACTGTTTTTGGTTGTTTCAGGGTGTTCTAGAAGGTTTTCTATGGCTATGCACGCCCTAATGACTCATGCAATGAATCTAGACATTTATAAGGGCTAGAGGTGTGTCTCTTGGAGTGAAATGGTGTTTCTCTTCTAGTGAAGAGGTGTGTCTCCTCAAAAAAGAAGGTTTTTTGTGTCTCTTAAAAAAGAGGGGTTTGGTGATTATCATGATGAGTCTAGAGAGGGGATTTTGGAGAGAGTTTTAGTGTGAGTGTAGAGAGGAGATGGAGATGTAGATTTCCACCATGTCAGAAGAGATTGGTAAGAGATTTTGAGAGATATGTGTAAGAGAATTGTATGAGTTGAGCATGGATGGACTAAAAAACTTTGTTAGAGAGATTTTCATCTTTCTTTCAGAGGAAAAAAACTAAGTATTGTGTTCTTCATTATCTTGTAGTTGTTGTAAACACTTTCTAGTGAATTTTCTTTAATTTAATGACATTTTCTTTTTTTTTTCCATGTTTTGTGAGTATTTTTTCTTTTAATAAGAAGTAGTGACATGTGTAGAAAAATTTATTTTATGATAGAAAAATTCTTATTTTCATGTGATGAATAATATCTGTTTTACGCATTGACATAAATTAGGTGGAAATAGGTTATGTTAAAATTTATTGTAAGTGAAACTAAGACTTGGGATAGTAGTGACTTTGCAACTTCAGTGCACTCACATTGATTGGTTGGCTAGTTAAATAGTTTATGAGGCAATGCAACATTTAAGGAAATATAATTCATTGATATGTTTCTATTAGATGCTTATAGGTGCAAATAGTTTTACAAAACTAATAGGATATTAGCATATCTATACACTCGGAAGAGGGTAGGTAGACATTTGTTCCTTGTTGCCACATAATTTATTGCATAATTCTATCAATTTTTTTTACTTCTTATGACATTATCTTTATTTATGTTTCTTTTACAATTAAATGGAAGCAATGTTTAGAAAATTAGATTTGCTTATATCTTCGCTTATTTCATTAATGTGATGAGATTTTCATCCGCTCTTAATTTACTTCACAAACTGGTCACTTATAATGTTAAAATTTCTTGAGAAACTCAATGACCCGAGAGGGCCAGAATTTCACCAATTAATTAGTGCCACATTTCACTTTGGAAAGAGCCATATCAATCGTCAATGGGGAGTGCAAATAGATAGGGAGATAAGATTTTATGGGTGTAAAATTGATGTTGCTAGGGTGACAGGAAAGATTCGTTTATCAATTTGGTCTAGAGTTGGAACTAAGAGTCACTGATAGATCCTATAGAGAAGGCACTGTGGGTAATCTAGACGTGAGAGACTAGAACCGACCGATTACTATAATACATGCCAAAACCAACTTTAAATTAGCCAATATTCTTTATGTTCAGGTGAGGTAAAGAATAGGTGTGCTCTTATTTTTCACTAGCAACATTATATTGTAAGCATTTTATTCTTACACATTATCTAGATCATTGCATGAGAAGAGTAGTTTTTATCATCTCAGAATTCTCCAAACAAATTTATCTAGATAATTTATCTTTAGATTTAAGATTTTCATTTAGGAATAGTTATTAGAAAAACGACTTTAATCAGCATTCCAAACTAAGTCTTTATAGTGGTAAACCAGAACTTATCCGAAGGAATTTCTTAACTCGCTTCTCTGTGGGATCGATACAGGGGTTTCAAAGAAAGTCTTATATTAGTTGAAACGATATGTATACTTGAGTAGTATCACTAGTGTGTAAACTATTAATAAAAAATTCTAAGTTTTATAGCATATCAATTTTTCATAGTAGTCGCTAAATATAAATTAGGACAAATTTTAGGACATCTTTTGGAAGCTAAATTACTGCGTAATTGCAGGCCAGGTTAAAATTTTCTAAACTACAGATGTGTAAAGAATTATGATTATAATAATAGTCTTTCCCTTTCCCTTTGGAAATAGATTATAATAAGAGTAAGACTCAAATGCATGAAGAGGAAAAGGAGGTTTTGTGACAAATAGGAGCATACCTAATCTTTACCAGCTCCCGAGTGCATAAGGAACATAGACTAATCTAAAATTAAATTCTTGATTGCATGGTTGTGTTGAGTAGATTCCAGCCTCTCACTTTCAGATTGCCTACTATGTCCTCTCTATAGGACTAACCAGGAAAATAGGTTCTGAATTAAGACCAAATTGAAAAGGTTATAGCCCGTTGTTCTAGAATTATCAATTTTACGCCCATAAAAAATTATCTCCCTATTTGTTTGCACTCCCCCTTGAGCATGGCATTCCCTCTATCCAAGGTCTAGTGTGGTACTCACTAGTTAGCGAAATCATAGCCCTCTCAAGTCGTTATGTTTCACAATGAATTTTAACATCACAAATGACCAGTTTGTAAAGTAAATGAAGAACTGGCGAGAATACCATCACAATTTTTTGAAATAAAAGAAATCTTCAAAACGTTCAAATCCTACACATGATTAATTCTTATTGCAAGGAGAAAGAAAAGATAACTACTCAGAATTCATGAGGATAATAAAACAAAATGTTATATGTATTAAAAATCAATTTTACAAAGCAAAAGTACAAATACTTTTCTCAAACTCTTCCCCAAGCAATCCTTTGAAGTTTCCTGCTGAACATAACTCCACTAGACTCGCAAAAGACTCAACCAGCACTTATAGTCACCATAATCTCACTATGGTGAACAACCATCCCAATGATATTCTAACCTACCCGAAAACAAATTTTTCCCTCATTCTCCCCTCTTCTCTCCTCTCCTTGGACATATGGAAATGCTTCTTATTTATAAAGCTCTGAAAATAACCAAGTGTCTTCAAGCACCTTTTCAAAATTCATCCAAATTCAATGAATATAAGCATAAGTGTTTCTAGAGCCTAGGCGCCATTCTTTTAGAACTACTTGGCGCCAAGTCACCTTTCAATTCCTTGGCTTCATTTGGCCCATTTTTGCTCCATTTTTTCTTCTTTTGCTCTTAAACTCCATTTATTGCACCTAAAATAAAAAACAACAAAATATATTTCATTAAAACACAATATCTTTAAAAATGAGCATAAAATACACATATAAAATTAGGTAATTTTAAAGCGTGTCAATTATAGCCCTAGAAGCACCCAATGAATAATTCAAGAGGTTCCTCTACACTTAGTTTTTTTTTCTTTTGCGTATGTCTATTAAGTCATGGACATTTAAGATGAGTATAAGAAGTTATCAATTAGACACACCAAGCCTCTTGTAACTTTATGGTCTGTTTGTGGCAGCTACAACATAGTAATAAGCTGCTGTGTAACAACTGCCACAAAAAGCTGCTGTGTAATAACTGCCACAGAAAGCTACTGTGCAAAACATGTTGCAGATCAGCTGACTCTTTGTTTGTTTTTTTAATTTAAATAGCTATGTTGCAGCATTATTTGAACAACTAACCATTCTGCACTGTATATGAATATTTTTTGCAACAGATAGACACCTTACTTAATAATGAGTGACATGACTACTAAATTAAGAAGAAGTTTATTAAAAGTAATAACTAATTATATGATAATATTATTTCTAAAATACAGACAACGTATGTCACGAGCTAAGCTGTTCTTCAAATACTCTTCATGCTAGATCACTCTTAGCAAGAGAATCTTGCAGTCTATCTGCCCACCAAAAATAGTCACAGTTTTTCATGATTCTCCATGGGCACCTGTAAAACTATCTCTTATAGTTGTGGCTAACATGAAGTTAGCAGAAAACTTTGAATTCCACAGTAGTGATACACCTAAAATATATATTATTTTTATACACAATTTTATACATACTTTTTAGATATTACGCTTTAATGAAAGATATTAGTGTGTTTTTCTTTCAAGTACAATCAAATGGATGAAAAAAGATAAAAGGAGTGAAACGGCTCAAATTTGGAGCAAAAATGATGATGGTGCAAAAAATGTACTTGGGCACCTAAGCGCCCAGCATTGGCGCTTATGCGCCAGAGAGCCGCACTTACGCCTCATGTACCTCACACTTAAGCGCCAGAAGTAGTTATTTGATGATTCATTGAATTTAGGTGAATTTTTGAAAAGGTGTTTGAAGTAACCCTTGGTAATAATATGGGAAATAACCCATGGGCAAGAAAATTCCTTCAATTGGCTTTTCAAAGAAGGAACTTCTAGAAGATTCATTGAATGGAGACACATTTTGAAAAGACACCAAGGCACCTTTTAGATTTTTATAAAAGAAGAGTTGGATCATCAAAACAAGAGGTCAGCCATTAGGAATCCATAACCATCATTCATCCAACTAACCGCCGTCGTTGCCGCCCATCGTCGATGTCGTCGCCGACCACTTTTATTTATTTTAAGTATTGTTTTGTATTGTTAGTGAAGGAAGAGAATTCAAAGAAACTTCAAGACATTTGGTGGAGAGGATTTGAGGTAAGTGTTTATCTTTGTGACTACACCTAGTTTTAATTTAGATTTCTTGTTTGTGTGCTTGATTTTTACTTTTAAACTCATGTGTGGTTATGTTTTCTCTATGGATTCTGAGTAATTTTCTTTATCATTTTCCTTAAAATGATAAGTAATTAAGTATTTAACTAAAGTTGTGTGAAATATTAGACTCAATGTTGGAAGAAGTTATGATGATTTGAAACTTTGTACATCATTTACTTCTTGATTTGACTAATTAAGATGTAAATACCTATTGTGACAACATAAAAAATCGGAGATGGTATTGTCTTAGTCAACAAGTGGTTAGAATCACATATTGATTTCATGAATGAGAATGTAGTTCATGGGGTTAAGTGCAAATAAATGGGGAGATAAACTTTTCAAGGGTGTAGAATTAGAGGACTTTAGAGTGACAGGCTAAAGCCCCAAATTTGATTTCTAGTTTTAGGTTTTGATATGAGATATTAGCTCCCAGGTGGAGAAAGAAGAGGGAAATCTAGAGTGAGAGCTAGTATCTTCTCTACGTAACTGTTCTTCAAGTCTATTCAAAAAATAGATTAGCCAATGTTCTTTATATCATCTCTAGTAAGTGTAAAGAATATTATTGCTTCTATTGGACACAACACCTTTAGCTTACTTCTACAACAGAATTTCTACACTTATTACTGATTCATGATAAGAAAAAAGATATTTTAATTATATTGCCTTCATCTTGCAAATATTTAAATAAGTAAACTAGTTTCTTACTTTCAAAAATCAAAAATTACACAAAGAATCAAATTTTAATTCATATTATAGCATCTTAAGTTTAAGTAAGAATATTTTGCTAAATAAATTTTTATCATCTAAAATTTTTAAAGTGCATATTGTAGTCGTCCTTGTGGGTTTGACATTCGGGGCTTAATAAAAAAGTCTTATATTACTTGATAACGATACGTATACTTGCATAGTATCCTATATTTAATTATTATAATTATATTCTAATTTGTTTCATAGTGGAAAACTTACATATCTTTTGCTTTGGATCAAGTTTTTGGCTTAGTTACTAATTAAGAATAACTATTAAAGAAATTAAGCATATAATCACATACATCGCATTTTACATCTATATAGTAAGGATCAAGTAGCAGTTCAATTCTCTAGAAGTACCAAAAATCCTTGAGTTAACACAAGTAAAGTTTGATAACATAATTAATTAATTGTAATATTTTCCAACTTTAAGGTCTCAAAGAACACAGTATATAAACCAACAAATATGTACTGCAAGAAAATATTAGACCTTATAAAAAGGTTCTTGGTTGCCTTTAACCCACGTAATACCAAGCTCGTGTGTGTCACATATGCATATCATTAAAAAAGGCCATCCAGAAGAACCTCAAAAACCATAGCATAAAAAAATAGAGGAACCCGGTTGCCTTCATTAGGATTTCACATGTGACATCAACCAATAGTAATATACAAGTCATTCAAAAGAACCCATATGGTCAACCGTCTCATCATAGACCTATAAAACATACCAAAAGAAAAAAAAATGCAAAATAAAGGAAAAACACATACAAATTTCATAAAAAAATGAAGTAGTAAATATCAAATAATTAAGGAACAAAAATAAACTTGAATCGTATAAAGTACTAGTACAATAAACAATGAAGTTTTTCAACAACCATTACAATTAATAATATAGTAAAAACTAATATTTCCTCTAATTATCCTCAAGCTATCACATTCGTAATTCCTTCCCTCAGCTCTGTCATCTCTCTTGTACCTTCCTTGTCTTTAGTGTAGATCTCGAGAACATCAGTTTTGGCTTGTGACAAACACTGTCCAAGACTGTACTCATATGCCTCAGCATTAACATGTTCATGATTCTCATCTACACTATGAAAGTCAATGTCATTGCAGGAAGGATGTCACTAAACAAGATGACATATCACAAAGTATCAACCATCTCTTTTTCCAAACACCAAAATTCCTCCAAATAACACCGCGTAAGGATGAATGTCATTTATTAAACATTTCTTTTCTACCCGAGGTATGTGGTATCTTATATCAAGATAGGCCCCGCGATACCCTCTCTAAAATAGATACCTAATATCAACCAAATAGTGTTTACCTAATGTGAATTTAATGAATAGTGTTGAAGTAAAAAGAACTAAAGGAGTTGCTTAGTTTCAAGAGAACCAGTGGGTGGATGTGGGAAGTTCTATTTGTTATTCCATGTTGTACATTTGAAAGTTTGACTATAATGTACACTGCCCTTCTAACCAACCATGACAAAAGTGAAGCACATGTTGAAGTTGAATTCTGTCATGACATTCTGCATCAGAGATCAACAATGATCGTGAATGCAACCATCTCGTTACTTGGAACACATACATCAACTTATATTCCATCAATTGCTCTAATAAAATTTTAGAAAGATGACAATAAGTTACATAATTATGATATTTGATGAAAATTGAATGTAATAAAAATGAGAAATTACCTTAAAGTATGACATATACCACACATCATTCAAAATCTTCATTGGGGACCATTCAAATGTAGGATCTATTGGCTTTATGACTTGTGAAGAAAAACAGATAAATGAATTTAACCTTACTAAGAACATATGCAAATCATTTCAAACGAGTGATAAAAATGCTTCATAGATCCTTGCATCAATTCATTCTTTGATAATATGAGAGGTTTATTGTAAACACATCTCATGAAGGCTGATCCCGAGAATATAGTTGTGCAAATATATAAAGTTGACTCCGCTATGCAACAGTGCCAAAATCTTGATGCAATAGTTTATGAATAAGAAATTTAAGCAATTTATGTTGGGATTCTATGCAAGTATATGTATCGCTATCATGTAACAAAAGGACTTTCTATTCAAGCCCCAAATATAGATCCCACGAGGAAGGTTTAAATTTGGAATGATAAATTAACTAGGAAATTCACAGAAAGTAAAACAAAATTACTGTCACTAATTCTGAATGTTGAATATTATTAGAACTAAATTAATTAACTACTAGCAAAACTGAAGTGCAAAGTTTAAACAATAACTACTAAACTATTAAACTATGTTTATGTGATGAAATTTTCTTATATAAAAAAGCATCTTTTCCATTACAATGAGATTTTGGTAAAATGAGATGAGATAAATGGTTTTAATATTTATTGTGCCAAATAGGAGCAGTTTTAATTCTCTACCCTCGAGATGAAATAAATGGTTTAAATATGTATTATGCCAAATAGAAGCAATTTTAATTCTCTACCCTGATTTAGTGTTATAGAAAATCATTGGCTAATCCCAGGTTTAGTCCCTAAATCCGTGGCTAGGCTAGGAGGATACTAGCTCCCACTTCCCTTCACTTGAAGGCTAACTCTGGCTTTAGTTCTTTAAACACTATGAACAAATTGGGGATTTTAGTCAGTCACCCTAAAATCTTCAATTCTACACCCAACAAAGCATATTTCCTTATTTATTTGCACTTAATTCCATGAATGAAATTCTCTTTCATGGAATCAAATGTGATCCTCACTCTGTTGTAGAACTCATACTCCATTTCCCATATTATATGTTTCACAATAAATTTTAACAACTCAATTGGCCAGATTGAAAAGCAAATTAAGTTCGGAGTTGAAAAAATCATCACAATTTATTTTATATTTTAACATTGGCACATCCATATTATCTTTTCATTTCACCATATCTCAGAGTAATGAGAAAGATAAAGGAAACTACTTAGACTTCATGAGAAAGATACAACAAAACACAAATTTTATATATAAAAGAAAGTTCCTACCACACTAATAAATAAACAACACTTATCTTAAACTCTTTCTCAAAGCAAATTGCTTGTAGCCTTTCCTAGAAAATGTAGGAAGAAGAAATCTCTCACTTTTTTCCTTCTCCAACACTCTTAGAGAAGAATTCAGACTTAATCTGAACAAAAATACTCTAAATTCTTTAGAAAAATCACTAATAGACTCCAAATTAATGATGAAATAAAGATGAAAAAGTTTATGGTGCGTAAGAGATTGAATTGAGGCTAGGAATGACGAAAAAGAAGTGAATTTCTGATCAATTTTGGCCTCAAATAAAGCCTAGAGTCAGTTCTCCAATAGGTGCATCCAAAAACTCTTTAAAAAGAATCTAAATTTATCGAATCTTCTAGAAATAGGGTTCTAAACGGACACAGGTGTCGTCGGCGTGAGTGTTCCGCAATTTAATTTGCTACTCTCTATCAAACGGTGACATCAGTGCTCAGTCTGGCACCGTCGGCGCTGAACAAATTTTCAACTTCTTAATTTTAACTCCAAATTTTATTCTTTTTGCTTCTTTTTTGCTTCAAGTCTTAAAATTCAACAATCTACAAGAAAACATAAAAAATACCTTCCATTAAAGTGCAATATCTCCAAAAATAAGTATAAAATATGAGTCTAAAAATGCATATATTTTTTGTGTATCAAATTAGTTCAAGATAAGCCACAAAGTCCATGATTTCTGTGCATTTCCTCTAACATAACGATGAATATTGTCTGTATCATGCATAAGATATTGGTAAATCTTATTGGTGGCCCACAAGCAACTCACCAACATATCAGGATCTCATGTAAGGGGAACACTCTATGTACAAGTTATAATATTTGTACATCAAGCATACTGGAACTACAACTCTCCTTTTGTGCCTTTCTCTAATTGCTTCCACAATTTTTGCTATCGAGGTCACACTGAGATAGTCGATCAAACTAATATGATAGGTTAATTGGGCTAGGAATGTTGATCAAAACAAATTGACGGGTGGATTAGATTAAGGTGGCTGATCGAGGAAAATTATTATATGGCTGATTGAACCAAATTGATCACTCGATTGAGTTGACATGTGCAAAATGATACAAGGAATGCATCTATAAGAACATGTATTAAATTACAAACCAATATGTTTGATAACAAATTAAACTCGACCTAAGGTTCTCACATAGGATCTTAGGCTTTGATTTTGGGATGCATGATGAAGCTACCTTCTAAGTTGGCTAATGAAGTAAGGGATTTACATCAATTCTTTGAAATGAAATCCTTCATAACTTGGAGAATGAAGTAATCAAGGGTATTTTTCATCGTCAAAGTTTTATGTGCTCTAATCTCTCCATAGAATATTGAAGCTGCCAAAATTATGGGAAAATTGGATTCTAACCACTGTGAATGAACATGGGTTTACGAGATGATCACTCAGGGATCGTTGGGAGATTCCACTAAAAGGTTTCCTAACATAGCATTTTTTCTATAAGATAGAGTCCTACAATTAATTCTCTAACATCAAACCTAAGCACTTGCTAGGAATGAAAATACAAGAGTTTAAAAGTTTTTCTCACCGTGCAAAGGTTAATGAAACATTCTCTTTGCTTGCTCCTTGCCTTAATTTGTTGGGTTGAAGCTCTACTTTTTCTATAAGAGAGATGAAGCTCTCCTTCTTTCACTAGAGAGACGAAGCTTTCCTTCTTTCTCAATGTGGCTTCCCCCAAAGTCTACTTCACACACTCGAAGATATGGTTAAGGAAGAAGAAGAATATGGTGAAGAAGGAAGTTAATGGAGGAAGAAGAAGAGGTTAGTGCTTGACAGTAACTTTATATATGCTTAAAAATACAAACATTTAATACTGNGTATACGTATCGCTCAAGTAATATAGGGCTCTAATGAAGTCCTAGATATTGATCCCACATGGAGTAATATTACAACTACGAAATAAGATTTTAGAAAAGTAACACTTAATCACAAGAATATAATTCAAATTGCTTATGTGCTACTAATAGAAAATTGAAATAAATATGTAATTCTAATAACTCTTAAATAACTAACTACACTAAATAAGTTAGGCAATTGAAATAAATATATAATTTTAATAACTATTAAATAACTAATTATGCTAATGAAGGTTTTATAGGCAATTGAAATAAGTAAATAATTTGAATAACTAATAAATAACTAATGATAGAAAGTTAGGGTTAATAATAGACAATTGAAATAAATATGTAATTTTCTTAATAACTCATAAATAACTAATTATGCTAATGAGGGTTTAATTGAAATAAATATGTAATTTTAATAATTATTAAATAATTAATTATACTAATGAAGGTTCGACGTGATATTCAATATCTAAAGAAAGCATCATTCTCCTTGTCAAGAAATTATAGTGAATGGATAAAATGAATTAGTTCAATGTAACTAATAAAAAACTAAAGATAGAAAGTAGGGTTTAATTTGTGATATTCAATATATAAGAAAGAATCCTTCTCCTTGTCAAGAAATTATAGTGAATGGATAAAGTGAATTAGTTCAAATTATATTGCATGGATAAAGTGAATTAGTTCAATTTAGATTGTGTCAAATAGGAGCATACCTATTCTTTACCAAATTATAGTGAATGGATAAAATGAATTAGTTCAAATTATATTGTGCTCCTTCTCCTTGTCAAGAAATTATAGTGAATGGATAAAGTGAATCAGTTCAAATTGTATTGTGTTAAATAGGAGCATACCTATTCTTCACCCTTTAGTCCAGGCATATAGAACATTGATTAATCCTACGCTTGTTTACTGAATCTGCTACTAGGCTGGGAGGATACCGACTCTCACTTTGGAGCTCCCACATTCCCCTCGCCTGAGGGCTAACATCTACACTTCAGCACCCAAATGATATGGCTGAATTGGGGATTTTAGTCTGTAACTCTAAGCTCTCTTTTATGCCCGATAATATTATTTCCCTATTTATTTGCACCCAACTTCCAAGGGCTTTGACCTCTTATCTCCAATTCTACTCCCGATAATTTTATTTCCTTATTTATTTGCACCCAACTTCCAAGGGCTTTGACCTCCAATGCCCGATAATATTATTTCCCTATTTATTTGCACCCAACTTCCCTCTAAAATCTCCAATTCTACGCCTGATAATTTTATTTCCCTATTTATTTGCACCCAACTTCTAATCTAAAATCTCCAATTCTACGCCCGATAATATTATTTCCCTATTTATTTGCACCCAACTTCCGAGGGCTTTGAAAATCTCCAATTCTACGCCCGATAATATTATTTCCCTATTTATTTGCACCCAACTTCCAAGAGAAATCTCCAATTCTACGCCCGATAATATTATTTTCCTATTTATTTGCACCCAACTTCCAAGGTTTCCAAATCTATGCCCGATAATATTATTTCCCTATTTATTTGCACCCAACTTCCAAGGGCTTAACCTCCCTAAATCTTGGATGTAATCTTCACTTTAGTTGTAAAACTCAACATATTTTAACAAATTACTCCCTGAATCTTGGATGTAATCTTCACTTTAGTTGTAAAACTCAACATATTTTAACAAATTTATCCCTGAATCTTGGATGTAATATTCACTTTAGTTGTAAAACTCAACATATTTTAACAAATCAAATATCTCCAATTCTACTCCCGATAATTTTATTTCCTTATTTATTTGCACCCAACTTCCAAGGGCTTTGACCTCCAATGCCCGATAATATTATTTCCCTATTTATTTGCACCCAACTTCCAAGGGCTTTGACCTCCCCAAATCTCCAATTCTATGCCCGATAATTTCATTTCCCTATTTATTTGCACCCAATTTCTAAGGGCTTTGACCTCCCAAATCTTGAGATGTAATCTTCACTTTAGTTGTAAAACTCAACATATTTTAACAGATCAATTGACCAGATTGGTAAACTTCACTTTAGTTGTAAAACTCAACATATTTTAACAAATCAATTGGCTAGATTGAATTTCCCTATTTATTTGCACCCAACTTCCAAGGGCTTTGACCTCCCAGATTCTTGAGATGTAATCTTCACTTTAGTTGTAAAACTCAACATATTTTAACAGATCAATTGACCAGATTGTGTAATCTTCACTTTAGTTGTAAAACTCAACATATTTTAACAAATTAATTGGCCAGATTGGTAATCTTCACTTTAGTTGTAAAACTCAACATATTTTAACAAATCAATTGGCCAGATTGAAAATAAATTAAGATCGAAATCAATTGGCCAGATTGAAAGAATATCACTTTAGTTGTAAAACTCAACATATTTTAACAAATCAATTGGCTAGATTGAAAGTAAATTTACATCAAAGTTAAAAGATATCACAATTTACTTAACATTTTCATCGTTCAACCAATTCAAATCACCATTTCACAGATCTCAAGACAAGGAGAAAGACAGAGAAAACTACTCAGAACTCATGGGGAAGGCACAAAAAAACTCGGAATTCATATATAAAAGAAAAGTCATACAAACAACAAGTAAATAACACTTATCTCTAATTCCTCCCCAAGCAAACTCCTCAAAGTTCTTCTGAATCTCTTCCTTTCTTTACAGCACATAGAACTCCTCTTTGAAGCGGCAAGGAGGAAGAAATCTTTCACTTTCCCTCCACTCTTACAATTTCTCAAAGAATTTCTCACAAACTCTCTACACTCTCCCAAAACTTAAAACACACTTAACACCCACTTATTTTCAGCCAAAAGCTTCTTTTTAAAGTTGTGGATGAGTTTTCCCAAGAGTTGCCTAAGCATCCATCCAAATTTCATCCTCATCCAATGCATTGTTTGACATAACCACCGATCTAGCCATCAGCAGCCTCGAGGGCGCTGTCGGCGGGCCTTCTACATTATTAAATTTGGAGTCTTGGGAAAAGTCTGACGTCGGAGCCGTTGGGCTCTCCGTCAGCGCGCTAGTTCAAATCTTCACATTTTGGTTCTTTTCGCTCCAAATTTGCTCCTTTTTGCATCTTTTTGCTCCAATGACCCTAATTCATCATTCCTGCAACAAAACATCAAAATTACCTTTCTTTAAAGTGAAATATCATCAAAAATAGTACAAAATAGGTCTAAAAATCTCAACATATTTTCTTTTGGTTAAAATCCCCCAAACTTAACTATTACTTGTCCTTAAGTAATTTTAGTACTATATAAAAGTTATGATCTATTGTAGTAAAGTTTTAATTCAGAAATACTATAAGTTTGATTTAGATAAATACCATAGTGAGATTTTCACAAAAAATTCAAGTAATTAAATTAACTATGTAGCTACAAGATTATATAGTCATGAAGTTTAAGAGTTCTAGTCCTCTATTCATTTCAAGAATGACTATATGTTGTAATATTAAGTCACTTAGAGTATTCAAATGATAGGAACTTCATGAGAACGCTACTAGTAAAAGATTTAATCCATAAATATAAGTTCAGGAATGTATTTAGGTTTTCTCCACAAGTAGGTCCAGTGAAGCCAATTTTTTATTAGGCATATCCTCAAGCTTCTCCTCACTTTCATATTTTTTTTTTCTTTCTTTTCTCTTTTTCATTTGAATTGCTGTCACTCATTTTTTTTTTCTTTTCTTTTTAGGGATTGTTGTCAATCCTTTCTTTTTCCTTTTCAAGTGAGGATTATTATATTTGGATAACCTTTAATGATTTTGAACGTCACCTTTCTTACCAAAATTTGAAACTCAAAGCATTCCTTTACCTTATAAATATTTCATAGTTTTTACATCATTGAGTCCCAATCTTTTCTTCTCAAATGAATTTTCAGATTTGAAACTCAAAGCATTCCTTTACCTTATAAATATTTCATAGCTTTTACATCATTGAGCCCAAATCTCTTCTTCTTAAATGAATTTCCAGATTCTTAATAATTCGAAGTATAGTTTCCTTTACTTTAAATAGTTAACTATAGTATTATTCTCTTATACTAAATATCTATAATCTATAAAATTAATTTTCATTACAAAAATATTCCCTTAAATCTACCATAATATTTAAATAACTACAAAATATAGTTACCCGAATTAAATTCACTACATAAATTCATAATAATAATTTTTTAAAATATTTAAATTCAGAACACCTAATAGTTAATCTTTTTCTTTCCTCCCCCGAACTTAAATTTTTCAATATGAAATGATACAGATGGAAAGAAAAATTCTAAATCTAAAGCATACATCAGTAATTTAAGCATTTTCATCATTCTGAAATTTTTGCAGTCCTTCTCAAAATTTCTACTTCACCTAGTTTGTAACATTAGGAGCTTTCTACACATATAAATCATTAGAGAATTTGCTGTGTAATGAAATTTTGAAATAAGTACAAAACTAAACATTACACAAACACAATAATTCACTAACACAGCCACAATACTAAGCAAAACACCAATTAAAATGCAAAATACATCACATTACAATTTAACAAATTTCAACTACCACACCAAACAATTATAACAAAAATTAAAATTATCCAATTGTAACATAAAAATAAAAATGACATCACATTTATTTAACAAATTTCAACTACCACACCAAACAATTATAACAAAAATTAAAAACTATCCAATTACAACACAACAATAAAAATGAAAGTACAAACAGACATTTGTTTCTATTACAAAAATTATAAAAATAAAAGTAAAAGTACAAGTACATCAACTACATTCAAATATCAAAATCGCAAACTATGTCTTCGTCTCCTTGGTCAGCAGGTGGATTGGGCTGATATTGAGTATATCGAGGGCACTCAGGGAAAGTAACATCAGGCTCACCTTTATAGTGCTGAGCCTGAGCTTCGTAGTAATCTATCTCAAAATCTGAATGCCTGTGAAAGTTCACTATCATAATCATGTCGACATTCTAAACCTCCAATCCTTTCATTTATTAACTCTATACTCTTTTGCTGCATGGTCAACTCATTCATTAAATCAGTCAGGGTAGGGGAATTAGAAGGTGGAAGGTCATAACTAGTAGAGCGGATATCTCTACTAGTACAAGGTTCTTGATTTATACTCCCAGTTCTTCATTTTTCATGGGATTCATAAGTCTTCAAATTAACTTTACTAATGGGTTTCATAGGGTAAACCCATTCCTCATCATCTCCAGCTTCCACTCCAAAAAGTTGGCAAAGTGCATAAATTAAGCCAGGATGTCCTAGACCTCCACTTATTTCACTCCTTGCCGTGGTCAATATATTCTTAAAAATCATTCTCCCCACATTTATTTTTCAATTACTATGAATACAGAAATTAAGAATAGCTCTATCTCTTGTTACCTCACTATGGTGATAGGTCGGTAACAGAGTAGAGGAAATAAAATAGTGCCACGCTTTAGATGTGGCATTTAACATGGAAGCACAAAAATTTACCCGTTCTCGTTGCTTAATCTTTCATGTTCCTTTCCCATCAGTGAGAAAGTTGCTTACATCATTCAGCGGGCCTTACATCATACTGAAGGTTTCATAGTGCCAGTTATAAGAGTCCGAGACTTCGTAAAAGGAGTTAATACGGGCAAAACTAAATTCAACAAAAAATGCCCACACTTGAATGATTCCAACTTCAGAATAGAACACGTTGGCATAAAACTCTTTTACAATATTTGCACCAGCCTTATTGGTGGTGTAGCAGAAGTTTTCCCACCTCCACTCGGTAATAACTCGTTCAATTTCTCCTCCCAGACTCTCAAAAACTCGATATTGTATACACTTCTTTCCCTCAAATATTGAAGTAAACCTCAATTGAGCCTTTGCACTGACAAAGCAAGAGTCGTCAAACTCAAGTCGTCTCTTTTATCATGGAGCTATTTCAATCTAATCAAAATTATAGAAAAATTCTAAAATATACTTCAAATATGCAAATAATGGCTTCCAAGAGTGGTTTTAAGAGTTCAAAACTAAGTTCCATGAATTTCTTCCCAATATATTCTTCACATTCTCAATATTTTTGGATCTTCTCAATCTGGAAAAAGTTCATGGTGAAGATCAAATATTTTTAGTTTGGAGTGAAGCTTATATCTAGAGATGATCAAATTCGGTGTCTAAATGCCTTGAAATCGCCCCCAAATCCAAGATCTCTCATGCCTTAGGTTAAAAATCGCGTTTTTCAGATGAAGGTGATGATGAATAGTGGCGGTTGACTGGTCAAAATTGCGGTTAAAAGTGTTTTTTTGGGATCTCGTTGTCAACAAGATCTTCAGCACCGTTAGCAAGCTCTATAGAATTAATATCCTAAGTCTCGGGAAAAGTCCGTCGTCGGCGGCGTCGAGGGCGCTGTCTGCGGGCTCTATTGATTTGGTTCAATTTTCAATTTTTTTGCGATTTTGATCAAATTCAAGCCTCAACGACATCCGTTTAATAATTGTAGACATAATTTTAAGTGATTAAATGATGTACTTATCATAAATAAACTTTCACAACACAAAACATCATAATTATATATAAATTCCAAGGGTTGCAATATATGTTACACAACACACCTAAGTTTAGTATTTTCTCAACCTTAATACATCAATTCAGCGTCGCAATCCAAGCCACAACACTTAAAATGCTGAAAAAAAATATCCTATGCTCAGTCTCAACTATACAGAGATCTAAAAGCAAAATTCTAAAGCAAAGCAAACATAAAGTTCAAACAAAATTACACACATAGACAGACAAGTAGCAATGTAAATCTACTATTCTTCAGATTCAGTGCTAGATTCTCCTCTGAGATCACCCTTGATTGAACATGAACGAAGAGGTTATAGAAGGGTCGGTATGGAAATTCTTCAGTAGAGTCCCCTTCTATCAATTTCATCCTTCTCATCAACCGTATCAAACTATCTTCAATATGTCAAGAGTGCTCAAAATATTCTTTCATCTTCCAGTCTAGATGATCGAAGAAATCAGAGATATTTTTAATTGCATTCATAACATTTTATTCCTCCTTCTCCAATTTCTTGATTCTGCACAGGATCACTAGTGTCTTGTTTGGAACTAAAGGTTAAATAAACATTAAATTCTAAGACGATTGATCTACCATAATAGTCATATCATTTTCATCTTCATAGGCTCGGAATCTCTCAGTTAGGTCTAAAGGCTTCCAAGGTAGAAGTACCTTTTCCCAATTTTCATAAGATACTTGGAATTGACTGCAAAGTAAGAAAATTGTGGAAGGGTGTCCAAGCCCATAAGTTGATCCATGAACAATCAGGCCCAAAACAAATTTCATAATTATAGATCTAATATCGATCGACAGTCTCATTTAGATGCAGTAATTCAGAATAACACTTTCCTAAGAAAATTTACTGATCCTCATCGTCCGTAATAGTTTTGCAGAAATAAAGAAGTGTCAGTGTTTAGAAATGAGATTTAGAAGTGTTACAGAAAAGCTGACATACCTATTTTCTTTCATTTCGCAGTCTTCAGTTTTGTCCATTAAATATTGGTAAATTTCATTCATCTGGTTTCTTGTCGGGATGAAGTTAAAACAATGGCAGACATGAACGTTCTCGATCATATATAGTTCATTGATCAGTGCAGGAGTAAAAGTTATTCATCTACCTCACACATAGACAACTCCCTGGTTGATTCCATGCAAATTAGCATAAAATTCCATCACCACAGGAACAACTACGGCGGCTGTAGTGTAGAACAACACTTTCCATCTTCGACGCATGATCATTTCTTTAATTACCGTTGATGGATTCTTCAATCCTCGATTTACAAATCCTTGTTCCTTGATTAATGTTTTCTTCGCCAGTACCTTGTTGAAGATTCGCTACGCTTCCGCACTAATGAACTTTATCCGGTTGAACACTCGCATTCTATTATTTTCAAGAGAATTAGATTCCATAGGGATGAATTTGGTGGAGTTTCACTTCATTCTTGGGGCAAATATGAACTTAGGAATCAAATTTTGAAGTTTAAATTGGGTAACTCCCGCCTAAAACTGCAAAAAACTGCCCCTTCAAACTCCAGAAACTGCCATCCCACAGGTCTCGCCGTCGACGGGGTCGAGGGCTTCGTCGGCGAGCCTTTAGTATTTTTATGCCTGGACTCTCATGAAAAACCCACCGTCGGCACCCAAGGAAAAAATTGCATAGTTTTGCTCTGGTCCAAATGCGTTCCAATTTCTCTCTATGGATCCAATTTTTATGATGATTCAAGCATAAATATGAGTAGCAGAGTTCAATAATACCACAAACTAACAATAAATTCAAATAAAAACTACAATAATCACAATACAAATAAAGATAATTATGGGTTGCCTCCCATAAAGCGACTATATGGGTTGCCTCCCATAAAGCGTTTGGTTTAACGTCGTCAGCCCGACCTATTCAGGTATTATTTAGGTTGACCTGATCATTAAAACCTCTTTAATTGGTCTTTTACCCTCATAATATGGTTTTAATCTATGTCCATTGACTTTAAATCTATTTCCCGTTTTCTGATCTTCAATTTCAATAGCTGGTCTTTTACCCTCAAAATATGGTTTTAATCTGTGTCCATTTACTTTAAATCTATTTCCAGACTTTTGATCTTCAATTTGAAATAATCTGTGTCCATTTACTTTAAATCTATTTCCCGTTTTCTGATCTTCAATTTCAATAGCTCTGTAAGTTTAAACTTGAGTCACAGTAAAGGGTCCTAACCAACGAGACTTCAATTTCCCAGGGAATAACTTTAGCTAGTATTGTAAAGCAAAAGTTCTTGTCCTGGTTCAAAGTTCTTCGGGTTAATCTTCCGATCATGCCATAACTTTAGTTTCTCCTTATAAATTCTGTCGTTATCTTAAGATTGATTTCTTAATTCTTTCAATTCATTTAATTGTAACAATCTCTTCTTACCAGCATCTTTTAAATTATAATTGAATTCTTTAATCGTCCAATATGCTTTATGCTCCAATTCTACTGGTAAGTGACAATTCTTTCCAAAAAATAGCGTAAGGAGTCATTCCAATAGGAGTTTTATAAGCAGTTCTGTAAGCCCATAATGCGGTATCCATTCTAGTGGTCATTCCAATAAGAGTTTTATAAGCAGTCCTGTAAGCCCATAATGTGGTATCCAGTCTAGTGAGCCAATCTACTCTACTAGGGTTGACAGTCTTCTCAAGTGTTTGTTTAATCTCCTTATTATAAACTTCAGCTAACCCACTGGTTTGAGGGTGATAGGCAGTAGAGATTCTATGAATAATATTAAACTTTTCTATCAATCTCTGAATGTATTTATTCCTAAAAAGGGATCCTCCGTCAGTGGTAATCATTCTCAGCATTCCGTATCTAGTGAAAATATTTTTCATTAAAAATTTTGAGACACTGTTGACCTCACTTTTGGTTGAGGTCTAGAAACTTCTTTAGTAGCCTAGGTCTAGCCATAGGGCTTTTCCTATTGACTAGTCTTAGAAAACTAGAAAAGGTACCCTCACCATTAGAAATTCAAAATTCTTCTATTTACTCAACTTGAAGTTCCACATATTGATCTTAACCTCTAACACTTATTAGGTAATATCATTATGAGGGAACTCAAGAAGAGTTCATATAGGGTTACTTGGCCTTAGAATTGACCCTAGATGTTGGTTTGGAACTAAGATATACAATACCATACCCCCACAATATCCTGGCTACATAAGAACCCAAAATGGTGACTTCATTGGTCCCTCATTCAGAATGGTTCTCTACCCAATTGCACTTGAAATGCCCAACTTGGCCTTTTGCCCCTGGGCATCTCCAAATTACCTAACTGCCCTTGGAACCCAAAATTCGGCCAAAATTCCCAAATTTTGCCAAAATACCCAAAACTGATCAAAAATCATTCCAAACACTTTGAATACATCCAAATTTGCCAAAACTGACAAAAATGGCCAAATTACCAAAATGCCCCTCCATGGCCCAAAAATCCAAAAGCTCCAAAAATTCCCAAAAATTCCCAATAAATCCAAAATATTTCTAATTTCATTTTGTAGAACTACACCTTGGTCCAATTTTGTCAATTTGACCATTTTTTACCAAAACCCCCAAATTAGCCCCAATATTGGCTAACACCCCAAATCTCAACAATTGAATGACTTAAGCCTCAAATTGGCATCCAATCTTTGTTTAAAATCCTTTATAAGGTCATTTGTGACCAAACATAACAATCAATTTGAGCTTATTCCAAAGCTAGCTTAAGTTTGACCANAGACATGGAAATATGTTCCACAAAGCAATATCCAAGGATTTAAGATACATTCAATGGTTCAATGGTGTTCAAATTAGAGCATAACCAATAATAAAGAATAAATGGTGACTGATTATGTCAATAAAAATGAATTCTATGCAAATCCAAAAGCATGACTCTTTTATGTTCTTTTATTTGGGTTCGCATTAATTAANTATCCCGAAGGATGAACACAAGAATTGAGGGTGAGACTCGATACAATAAACTAAAGAAAGTTATGACATCCATTTGGTCTGCGAAACCAATGTATTGGCCGACAAGTTCCCCTATTTAATATAAGGAATTAAATAGAGTTTGTATTATGTTGGGTTCGGGAAAAANGAAAGAGTGTTTTACCTCAAATCCTATATCTATCCCGAAGGATGAACACAAGAATTGAGGGTGAGACTCGATACAAAAAATTAGAGAAAGTTATGACATCCGTTTAGTCTGCGAA
>JXCR01037899.1:60312-78421 GCA_002079205.1 Phalaenopsis hybrid cultivar | reverse complement strand
TTCAAGGATTGGCTTGAGAAGAACATTAAAGAAGGGAATATCTCTATCCCGAAAGAATATTTAAAAGAACCTGAAAAAGGTTTGATAAATGTGATTTCGGATGAGCCAATTTCCCAACTTGATCCCTACACTAAAGAGGATGGATGGAGTTCAACTTGGAACAAGCTCAAGAAAGTCTTGGATCATATACAAGAATCTTCAGAGGGATTTTACTCATCTACCAAAGATGGATGGGATACAACATGGAGTAAATCCTCCAAGAAAATGATAAAATAGATTCAGAACGCTTCCAGACAGACTACATATCAGAATTTTTAGTCCGTCAGATCAGAGATGGAAACTTCATCACAGGAACCATTGTCATCAAAAACAAATAAGATGAAGAAATAAGAATTTTGTTGATAGCACTAGGGGTAGGATAGGGGATGCCTCTACTAGATATGTTGTCTCGGATTCGGGAGAGAAAATCCTCGAACCCTTGACTTTGTATAATTATCTTTTTGTTCCTCCGAGACCTGATGAACATAATGATAATGATGTTGGCTACATTTTTACTGTCTTTGGTGATAACGTAAATAACCAACCTAATATCAATCTCAATTCTCAAAATGATCCTCAAATCATACTTGAGTCTAATACTAAAGAAGATTTCGACGATATTGCTTACGATAGTACCGAAAGTGAGGAACCAATCCTCGAGTGCCGTGGCACGCAGTTAATAATCAACTTGGAACTTTCTGATAAAGAAGATACATTGGAAGATTCAACCCCATGGCACGCCATTAATAATCAACTTGGAACTTTTCGATAAAGAAGATACATTGGAAGATTCAACAACAACATCTCAAGAAGAAATAACAGAAATAAATTTAAGGAGCGGGAAAATGTTACCTCCAAGAGCAGATCCAATTGATAAAGGAAAACAAATCGTAATTCGAGAAGAGTTACCTCCACCTCCACCAATGGAAAAACAACATGATCAAGATAAAGCCACAGGAACAAATAAAGTGGAGTACAATGTGCTAGCACATCTTAGGAAGTTGCCGGCCCGACTGAGCATCTATGACACTCTAATCCTATCAAAAGAGATGAGGGAAGCTCTGGTTACGGCTTTGCTTGATCCAGAGATTTCTTTAGCTCATGTGGCCTGCACATCCTTAGATGAGGTTTGCTCGTTGAAAGAACAATTGGGAGTAACCCATGTGGCCTGCACATCCTCAGATGATGTTTGCTCGTTGAAAGAACAATCTGGAGTAACTTTCACACATGAAGATTTACTACTTGGTACAGCCGATCACAACAGACCACTCTACATCTCCGTCAACATCGGCAAATTTGNTATGTTCCCTTCATAATAATGTTTCAATCGATGCCCATTAACTTTAAATATATTTCCAGTGTTAGGATCTTTTATAACAAAAATTTCATAATGGTAAACTTTAATCACTTTAAATGGTCCTAACCATCTGGATTTTAATTTTCTTAGAAATAATCTCAATCTTGTCTTATATAATAAAGCTTCATGTCTAGGTCATACTTCTTTTCAATAATTTTCCGATCATGCCATATTTTCACTTTCTCTTTATAGATTTTTAGATTATAATATGCTTCATTTCTAATCTCCTCAAGTTCATTGGGTTGCAATAATCTTTTCTTACCAATATCCTTTAAATTAAAATTAGTATCTTTCTTTTGCATCAAGTATTTAATAGCAGAATAATCTGTATGCACAATACATTTAGTTCCAATTAAGTAAGGTCTAAATTTATTTGAAGGCATAAACAATAGCCAGTAACTCTCTTTGAGTAGTAGTGTAGTTAATTTGAGCATCATTAAGAGTTTTACTAGCATAATATATTACTTTAAAAACTTTGTTGTGCCTTTGTCCTAACACAACCCCAATATCATAATCACTAGCATCGCACAATATTTCAAATGCTTTACCCCAATCAGGTGGAACTTATATAGGAGCAGAGATTAATTTATCTTTCAATAATTCAAATGCTTTTATGCATTCCTTAATAAAATCAAAGTTCGTGTCCTTTTCTAAAAGTTGGCATAATGACTTAGTTATTTTAGAAAAACTTTTTATGTAACGCCTCTAGAAACCAGCATGTCCTAAAAGGCTTCTTACCCCTTTAACATTAGTCGGAGGTGGTAATTTTTCATTAACTTAAATTTTTGCAGGATCTACTTCCATGCCCATTTTAAAAATTTTATGCCCAAGTACAATTCCTCCTACAACCATAAATTGACATTTTTTCCCAATTTAGTACTAGGTTGATTTTTTCACATATTTCTAGAACTTTTTCTAAATTACTTAAACACAGTTCAAATGAAGTTCCAAATATCAAAAAATCATCCATTAAGACTTCCATTCCATGTTCAATAAAATTACTAAAGACTGACATCATACATCTTTAAAATGTTGCAGGTGCATTGCATAGTCCAAAAGACATTCTACGAAAAGCAATTGTTCCATATGAGCTAGTAAATGTTGTCTTTTCATGATCCTCTGGAGCAATTGGAATTTGGTGATAACCAGTATATCCATCTAAAAAGCATTAATATTTGTTCCCAGCTAATCTATCCAACATTTAGTCTAGAAAAGGTAAGGGAAAGTGATCTTTTCTGATGGCCAAGTTTAATTTTTTATAGTCAATACAAATTCGCCAACCAGTAACTTATTTTATTGGTATTAGTTCATTTTTCTCATTTTCTTTAATGGTCACTCATCCTTTCTTTGAAACACAGTGAATTGGACTTACCCAAGCACTATCTAAAATAGGATATATAGTTCCAGCATCTAGCCATTTTAAAATTTCTTTTTTAACAACTTCTTTCACTATGGTGTTTAATCTCCTCCAAGAATTAGCTTTAGGTTCATATTGTTCATCTAATAGAATTTTGTGCATACAAATAGGACTAATTCCTTTAATACCTGTTAAAGTCCATCCAAAACTTTTTTTATATTTTTTTAACATCTCTATTAATTTTTATTCTTAAATTTATGTTAGTTTAGAAGATACAATAATAGACAATGTAGATGACTCTCCTAAAAACACATATTTTAAATGGACAGATAATATTTTCAGTTCAAGTTCAGGTGATTTAATACTTGAAGGAATAAGATTTGTTCTATCGTTTTCCAACAACTCTAAAGTTTCAAATTTTCCTTGAATACAATCCCAATCTTCTTCTTCTATTTCATCCTTGTTTTCAAAAAATTCTCTTCGCTTTAATTTATCTTCAAACTCATTCTTGAATTTATCATTGCTCAGATAATCAGTTTCTTTCATCCTAAAACATTCATTATCCTTTTATTACAGAATATTTCATAGCTTTTGCAATATTAAATGTTACTTCTTGATCATTAACTCTCATTATTAATTCTTTTTTTTTCACATCTATCATAGCTCTCCCAGTTGCAAGAAATGGTCTTCCCAAAATAATAGGAATTTCTTTATCTTCCTCCATATCTAACACTATAAAGTCTTCAGGAAAAATAAATTTATCCACTTCTACTAATACATCCTCTATAACTCCTTTTGGATAAGTTATTAAACAATTAACTAACTGAAGAGTTACAGTAATAGGGAAAATCTCTCCCAAATCTAAAAGTTTAAAAATCGATAAAAGCATAAGATTGATACTAGCTCCAAAATCGTATAAAGCTTTTCCAAAAAACTTTTCACCAATAGCACATGGTATAGTAAAAC
The DNA here is from genome assembly GCA_002079205.1 of Phalaenopsis hybrid cultivar. Classification (NCBI taxonomy): domain Eukaryota; kingdom Viridiplantae; phylum Streptophyta; class Magnoliopsida; order Asparagales; family Orchidaceae; genus Phalaenopsis; species Phalaenopsis hybrid cultivar. The sequence goes on along the minus strand of JXCR01037899.1, from coordinate 74,702 downwards.
TACCAGGATCTTTTAATTTTTTAGGAAGCTTCTTCTGAATAATAGCATTACACTCTTCACTGAGTGTAATGATCTCATGATTTGTAAACTTCATTTTCTTGTTTAGTATGTCCTTCATAAATTTCATATAACTTGGCATTTACTCCAAAGCTTCAACAAAAGGAATGTTTATTGTTAACTTCTTAAAGAATTCCAAAAATTTTGTAAATTATTTATCTTTATTCTTCTACTTCAATCTTAGAGGAAATAGAGGTAATTATTTTTCTAAAGGACCTTGTGTTTGTTCATTTTCATTTTGGTTTCTTTCCATCTATTCCTTCTCTTCATCAACTTTAACTTCTCTTTGGATTCTTGTTTCAACTTCTTTTCCACTTCATAATTGAATAGATTTAATTTGCTCTTTATATTGATCTTTTAGATTAACTTCCACCATACTCGGAAGAATTCCAGAAGGTCTGTTACTGAGTGCTGTAGTAGTATGTCCTAATTAATTTTAAATATTTATAATAGCAGCCCCTTGATTTTGTATTTGATTTCCCATGTTTAACATTACTTCTTCCATCATCAACTTCTTTTCCTTAACTTGTAGGTTAGGATTAGAGTTAAATATAGGAGGATAATAAGGTTGATAACTAGGATTTCCTTGGTTGTTCAAATTTCTGGAGGGATTCACCGAATTTTTATAATTATTCTAGCTAAAATTAGGGTAATTTTTCCATCTAGGATTATAAAAGTTAGAATAAGGATTATTATTTTGATTATTTATAACATTTAAAGTTTCATAAGATGATTGAGTATCAATGATCAGTCTTAGTGAATTTTCGTCTAATACTAGGGGTATTTGAAAATAGTTCACTCCTATTTGATAAATCTTTTCGAAATACTAGCAATTTAAGATGCTAAAAAATACATTGCATCAAAATCATGAATACTAGCTACTCTCTTAGTATTTACCCTTTCAGAGGGCCATTGAAAATTTTTAGTAGCCATCTCTTCAATTAAAGAATATGTTTCATCAAAAAGTTTTGACATTGGTGATCCACCCGCAGCAGCATCTATAATAGATCTAAGTGATCTTATTATTTTATTATAAAATGTTTGAATTATTAACCAATCTGGTAGAGCATTGTGTAGATATTTTCTAAGAAGATTTTAAATCTTTCCCAAGCTTCATATATCGATTCCCCTTCAAACTAACAAAAAGATGTAATGTCATTTCTAAGCTTAGGAGTTTTTAAGGGTGGAAAATATTTAGCTAACAATTTTTGTGATAGTTCTCCCCAAGTTTTGATAGATCTAGGTGCTAATGAATTTAACCAAGCTTTAGCTTTGTCCCTTAAATAAAAAGGAAAATGATAGTTCTCCCCAAGTTCTAATAAATCTAGGTGCTAATGAATTTAACCAAGCCTTGGCTTTATCCCTTAATGAAAATGGAAAAAAGTCTAAGCCTAACAACATCATTAGACACTCCGTCATATTTAAAAGTAGCATAAATTTTGAGAAAACTAGCAAGATGTAAGTTTGGATCTTTAGTAGGTGTTCCTCCAAACTGATTATTTTGTACCATTTGGATAATAACAGGTTTAATTTCAAATGAATTAGCAGCAAGATTAGGATGTTGAATAGTCAAGTGAAGTTCATCCGCTATTGGATTAGCATAATCTTTTAAAAGACTTTATCGATTTTTGTTTATTTCATTATTTAAATTACTTGCCATTAATTCAAAATTTTAATTTCTTTTTGTTGTTTTTGAATTTTTCTAATAGTACACTCTAATTTCTAATTGTAAGGTATTAAACCTTCAGATTCAATATTTCACATAAACAAATATAATAGCAAAGAAAAATTCTTAAAAATAATTCTTGAATAAAAATATATTTTCTTTTTGGATTTTTGAAATTTGAATTTTTTTGATTTTTTATATAATTATCTCTAAATTTTCTAATTTTTCATTACCTTCCCTGGCAATGGCGCCTAAAACTTGATCCCACGATAATATAGTTGTGTAAAAATTTTATAGTTGACACTGCTAAGCAATGGTGCCAAAAGCTTGATGCAATATTTTTTGAATAATAAATTTAAGCCATTTATGTTGGAATTCTACGCAACTATATGTATCGCTATCAAGTAATAAAGGACTTTCTATTCAAGCCACAAGTATCAATCCCACGGGGAAGGTTTAAATTTGAAATGATAAATCCGCTAGGAAATTCGTAGAAAGACAATACAAAATTGCTGTCACTAATTTTGAATATTGATATATTATCAGAATTAAATTATTAAACTAATAACAAGACTGAAATACCAAGTTTAAACAAAAACTACTAATCTATTAAATTATTAAACTACGTTTATGTGATGAAGATTCCTTATGTGAAAAGGCATCTTTCCCACTATAATGAAGTTCTGGTAAAATGAGATGAAATAAATGGTTCAATTATGTATTGTGCCAAATAGGAGCAGTTTTAATTCTCTACCCTAATACATTGTTATAGAAAATCATTGGCTAATATGAGGTTTTGTCCCTAAATCCGTGGCTAGGCTAGGAGGATATTGGCTCCCACTCCAAAGCTCCCACTTCCCTTCACCTAAAAGCTAACTCTCGCTTTAGTTCTTAAACACTAAGATCAAATTCGGAATTTTGGTCTGTCACCCTAAAGGTTCTCCAATTCTACACCTAATGACCAAAGAAAAATATGTTGAGATTTTCATACCTGTTTTATACTTTTTTTAATGATATTGCACTTTAAAGAAATGTAATTTTGATGTTTTGTTGCAGGAATGATGAATTAGGGTCATTGGAACAAAAAGATACAAAAAGGAGCGAATTTGGAGCAAAAAGGACCAAAATGTGAAGATTTGAACTAGGCCGCAGACGGCGAGTTTTTCCCGAGACATAGGACAAAATTCTTCGGAAGCCCGCCGACAGCGCCCTCGAGGCCACCAACGGCGAGATCAACGGTTATGCCTACTCAAGCTTTGGATAAGACCAAATTTTGAAGGGATGCTTATGCAACTCTTGGGAAAGCTCATCCACAACTTTAAAAGAACATTTTGGCCTAAAATTGGAGAGTACCTGGAGTCTAGAGGAGGTGGTGATAGCCTAGAGGTTAGAGATGTTCCATTAGTATGTATCAATTGTGAGGATTTCTTCAAGAAATTGTAAGAGTGGAGGGAAATTGAAAGATTTATTCCTCATTGCTACTTTAAAGAGGAATTTTGTGTCTAGTAAAGAAAGAAAGATTTATTCCTCCTTAAATTCAGAGGAACTTTAAGGAGTTTCTTGGGGAGAATGTAGTTTGTATGACTTTAATTTTATATATGAATTCTGAGTTTTGTTGTGTTTTCCCCATGAGTTCTGAGTAGTTTTCTCCGTCTTTCTCCTTGTCTCAAGATTTGTGAAATGGTGATTTGAACTGGCGAAGCCATGAAAATGTTTAAGAAATTGTGATACTTTTTTCACTTCGATCTTAATTTACTTTCAATCTGGACAATTGATTTATTAAAATATGTTGACTTTTACAACTAAAGTGAAGATTACATCCAAATTTAAGAAGGTCAAATCCCTTGGAAGTTGGGTGCAAATAAATAGGAAAATATTATTATCGGGCGTAGAATTGGAGATTTCAGAGTGACAGACTAAAATCCCCAATTCGGTCCAATTGTTTGGGTGCTGAAGTGTAGATGTTAGCCCTCAGGTGAGGGGAATGTAGGTGCTCTAAAGTGAGAGTCGGTATCCTCCCAGCCTAGCCGCAGATGCAGTAAACAAGCATAGGATTAGTCAATGTTCTTTAGGCCTGGACCAAAGGGTAAAGAATAGGTATACTCCTATTTGGCATAATATAAATTGAACTAATTCATTTTATCCATTCACTATAATTTATTGACAAGGAGAATGATGTTTTCTTATATATTGAACAGCACAATTAAACTCTACTTTATATCATTAGTTATTTATTAGTTATTAAAATTACCTATTTATTTTAATTGCCTATTAGTGACAGATAAGTAAATTCAACGTCGTTGTTGTGATTAAAGTATTGCTTTTCTAAGGTCTTATTCCGTAATTCTAAACTACTCCTTATGGGATCGATATCTTGGACTCCATTAGAGCCCTATATTAATTGAGCGATATATTGATAAGTGTGACTTTTACAATTATTGAATATTTAATACGTCCATATTTATCTTATATTTTAAGCATATATAAAGTCATTGTCAATTTTTTGGCGCCGTTGTTGGGGAGTCTGTGATTAAAATTAAGATCAAAGTAACGATCAAATTAGGATTATTAGAAACTTTTTACTTAAATTGCAACTTATTCTTATATTTATATTTAGTTAATTATGTACTGAGTACTGATTTCAAATTGTATGCGTAAATTTGGACCTGAAAATCTTATACCCTACAATTTGGAATTAGAACATACTGTTATAAGGATTAGAAAATTAAGGAGAGAACCTAGAAATTATGATACAATGAAAAACAACCTGAACAATCAATAAATAGAGAATGAACACCAACCTAGACCCCTAAGAGATTATGCAAATCCTACAGCAGATTAGATTCGCTTATCTATCCAAAATCCTGATGTAGTTGATAATTCATTTGAGCTTAAAGCTGTTATTATCCAAATGGTACAAAACAATCAATTTGGAGGTACACGAAATGAAGATCCGAACTTACACCTCGCTAGCTTTTTAGAACTGTGTGCTACTTTTAAATATGACAGAGTCTCAAACGATGTTATTAGACTTAAACTTTTTCCTTTTTCACTGGGGGATAAAGCTAAGATGCGGTTAAATTTGTTAGCACCCGGATCTAGTAGAACTTGGGGAGAACTTTCACAAAAATTTCTATCCAAATATTTCCCTCCATCCAAAACTATTAAGAACTTGGGGAGAACTTTCACAGAAATTTCTATCCAAATATTTCCCTCCATCCAAAACTGCTGAACTTAGAAATGACATAACATCAAACTTGGGGAGAACTGTTACAGAAATTTCTATCCAAATATTTCCCTCCATCCAAAACTGCTAGAGGGGAGAACTGTCACAGAAATTTCTATCCAAATATTTCCCTCCATCCAAAACTGCTAAACTAAAAATGACCTTTCACAGAAATTTCTATCCAAATATTTCCCTCCATCCAAAACTGCTAAACTTAGAAATAACATAACATCAAAGGCTAAGATGTGGTTAAATTTGTTAGCACCAGGATCTATTAGAACTTCGGGAGAACTTTCATTTTTTCACTTAGGGATAAGGCTAAGATGTGGTTAAATTCGTTAGCAGCTGGATCTATTAGAATTTGGGGAGAACAAATTTCTATCCAAATATTTCCCTTTCCAAAACTGCTAAACTAAGAAATGACATAACATCGTTTTTCTATCCAAATATTTCCCTTCATCCAAAACTGCTAAACTTAGAAATGACATAACATCGTTCTGTCAGTATCCAAATATTTCCCTCCATCCAAAACTGCTAAACTTAGAAATGACATAACATCATTCTGTGAGATTGATGGAGAGTCAATATATGAAGCTTGAGAGAGATTTAAAGATCTTCTTATAAGTGCCCTCATCATTCCTTACCAGATTGGTTAATAATTCAAACTTTTTATAATGGAATAGTGGGATCTCTTAGATCGATTATAGATGCTGTGGCTGGTGGATCTTTAATGTTAAAACCTTTTGATGAGGCTTATTCATTAATAGAAGAGATGGCTACCAACAATTTTCAATGGCCCTCTGAGCGGATAAATCCTAAAAGAGTAGCTAGTATCCATGATTCTGATGCAATATCTATGTTAANATATATATATATATATATATATATATATATATATTCTTTTTTATTTCAGGGATTGTTTTCAATCATTTCTTTTTCATTTTTCAAGTGAGGATTACTATATCTGGACAGCCTTTAATGATTTTGAATCTCACTTTTCTTTCCCTAAATTTGAAACTCAAAGCATTTTTTTACCTTCATAGTTTTTACTTCATTGAGCCCCAATCTTTTCTTCTCAAATGAATTTTCAGATTCTTAATACTTTAAAATATAGTTTCCTTTACCTTAAATAGTTAACTATATTCTTATTCTCTTATACTAACTATCTTAAGTTACAAAATTAATTTTCATAAATCTACTATAATATTTAGATATCTACAAAAACATAGTTACCTGAATTAAATTCACTACATAAAATCATGTAAATAATTTTTGAAAATATTGAAATAGAGGACATCTAATAGTTAATCTTTTTCTTTCCTCCCCCAAACTTAAATTTTTAAATATGAAATAATACAGGTGGAATGAAAAAACTATAAATATAAATCATACCTCAGTATTGTAGGCATCTTTATCATTCTGAAATTTCTACAGGCCTTCTCAAATTTTTACTTCATCTGGTTTGTAATATTATGAGCTTTCTACACATATAAATCATTAGAGAAATTTTTGGGTAATCAAATTTTGAAATAAGTATCAAACTAAAACAAGCACAACATTTCCTAACACAATCACAATACTAAACAATTAAAACTTTAAAATGCGAAACAAAAATCACATTACAATCCATAATTCTACTCAATATCTATTGAACTACACATGCACATTTAACTATAACACTAACATTATAAATATTTAAAATTGTCCAAGTACACAAAATGAAAGTCCAAATACATAAACATCCATTTCTATTACAAAAAGATTACATAAAATAAAAATACAAACATAAGTACATCAATTTCATTCAATATCAAAATCCCAAGCTATATCTTCATCGTCTTGATCAGCAGGTGGATTGGGTTGATACTGAGTATATCAGGGGCATTCAGGAAACGTACATCAGACTCTCCTTTGTAGTATCAGGCTTGACTTCATAATAGGCTACCTCAAAATTTGAATGCCTCTGCAGGTACTCACTATCATAGTCGTGTGAACGTTCTAAACCTCTAATCCTTTCACTTTATCAATTCTATGCTTCCGCTGCAAGGTCAACTCATTCATCAAATCAGAGAGGGTAGGGGAACTAGAAGGTGGAAGGTCATCACTTGTTGAACATCTCTACTAGTAGAAGGTTCTTGACTTCTACTCCCAGTTCTCCATTTCTCATGGGATTCAAAAGTCTTCAAATGAGGGTTCTTGACTTCTACTCCCAGTTCTCCATTTCTCATGAGATTCATAAGTCTTCAAATTAGCCTTACTAATGACTTCTACTCCCAGTTCTTCATTTCTCATGAGATTCATAAGTCTTTAAATTAGCCTTACTAAGCTTAGAGGAAGGAAGATCATAACTAGTAGAGGGGATATCTCTACTAGTAGAAGGTTCTTGACTTATACTCCCAAGGCGGAAGGTCATAACTTGTAGAGGGGACATCTCTACTAGTAGAAGGCTCTTGACTCCTACTTCAAGTTCTCCATTTCTCATGGGATTCATAAGTCTTCAAATTAGCTTTACTAATGGGTTTCATAGGATAAACCCATTAATTAGCTTTACTAATGGGTTTCATAGGATAAACCCATTCTTCATCTCCAAATTCTACTCCAGAGAGTTTGTAAATTGCATAAACAAGTCCAGGATGTCCCTCACTCCTTATCGTAGTCAATATATTCTTAAGAATTATTCTCCCCACATTTATAGTTCTACAATTCTGAATATAGAAATTCAGAATAGTTCTATCTCTAGTTACCTCACCATGGTGATAGGTTGGTAACAGAGTAGAGGAAATGAAATAGTGCCACCCCTTAGAGGTGGCATTCAACATGGAAGCAGAAAAATTTACTCTTTCTCGCTGCTTTTTCTTCCATGTTCCTTTCCCATAAGTGAGAAAGTTGATTAAATCATTAAGGGGGCCTTCCATTGCACTAAAGGATTCATATTGGCAGCTGTAAGAGTCCAGGACTTTATAAAAAGTGTTGATGCGGGCGGCAGTAAACTCAATAGGGAATCCACAAACTTGAATGATTCCATCATCAAAATAAATCACATTAGCGTAGAACTCCTTCACAACAGTTGCATCAGCTTTATTGGTGGTGTAACAAAAGTTTTCCCACCTCCGTTCAGCAATAAATCTTTCGATTTCTCCTCCCAAACTTTCAAAAACACGAACTTGTATGCAGTTCTTTCCTTTAAATATGGAAGTAAATTTTGTTTGAGCCATCGCATTGACGAAGTGAGACTCGTCAAACTCAACCCTTCTCTTTTGTCGTGGAGCCATTTTGATCTAATCAAAATATAGAAAAAATCCACAAATTACTTCAAATACAGAAATCATGGCTTCCAATAGTAATTCTAACAGTTCAACAATAAGATCCATGAATCTCTTCCCAAATTTTCTTTACATTCCCAAATTTTTTGGATCTCCTCATTGTGGAAAAAATTTATGGTGGAAATCAAATATTTTTAGCTTAGAGTGAAGCTCTTACCTAGAGATGATCAAATCAGGTGTCAAAAATCCTTGAAATCGCCTTTAGATCTCTCAAGCCCTAGGTCGAAAATGACATTTTTAGGAGGAAGGGGATGATGAATAGTGGGAGTTGACTGGTCAAAATCACGGTTAAAGGTATTTTTTGTGAGCTCGCCGTCGGCGGGGTCGATGGCGCCGTCGAAGCACTTAATTGGAACTTAAATCCTAAGTCTCGGGAAAATCTCACCATCGGCGGCATCGAGGGCGCCGTCGGCAGGCTCTATTGATTTTGTCCAAATTCAGATTTTTGCAATTTCGATCAATTTCAAGCCTAAACCATATTTGTTTAATCATTATAGACATAATTTTAAGTGATTAAATGATGTACTTATCTCAAATAAACTTTCACAACACAAAACATCAATTCTGAATTTTTGCGATTTCGATCAATTCCAAGCCTAAAAGACATCATTATAGACATAATTTTAAGTAACTAAATGATGTACTTAACACATATAAACTTTCACAACACATCCTTTTAATCATTATAGACATAATTTTAAATAACTAAATGATGTACTTAGCACATATAAACTTTCACAACACAAAACATCACATTTATGCATAAATTCCATGGGGTACAATATATGTTACATAACACACCTAAGTTTGATATTTTATCAACCTCAATACATTAATTCAACAGTCCAAGCCACAAAACTCAAAATGCTGAAAACAAAACATTCTATGCTTAATCTCAACTATACAGAGTTCTGTAAGCATAATTCTAAAGCAAAGTAAATACAAAGTTCAAATCAAAATACATAGACAGACGTCTAGGTAGTAATATAAATCTAATAATCCTTAGACTCGGTACTCGATTCTCCTCAAAGATCACCCATTGATTGAACATGAACGAAGAGGTTGTAGAAGGGTCAGAATGGAAATTCTTCAGTAGAATCCTCCTCTATCAATTTCATCCTCCTCATCAATCGTATCAAACTATCTTCTAAATGTCCAGAATGTTCGAAATGTTCCTTCATCCTCTAGTCCAGATGATTAAAGAAATCAGAGATATTATTAATTGCATTCATGACATTTTGTACCTCCTTTTTCAATTTCTTTATTCAGCGCGGGATCACAAAAGTTTTATTAGGAATTAAGGGTTGAACTGGTAGTCAACTCTGAGATGATTGATCAACTATCATAGCCATGTCATTTTCATCTTAAAAAACTGGGAATCTTTCAGTTGGATCCAAAGGCTTCCAAGGTAGCAGTACCTTTTCCCAATTTTCATAGGACACTTGGAACTAACTGCAATGTGAGAAAATTGTGGAGGGGAGTCCATGCGTTGACCTCACTTTTGGTTGAGGTTCAGTTTTTCCTCTTTAGTAGCCTAAGGTCTAGCCATATGACTTGACCTCACTTTTGGTTGAGGTTCAGTTTTTCCTCTTTAGTAGCCTAAGGTCTAGCCATAGTGACCTCATTTTTGGTTGAGGTTTAGTTTTTCCTCTTTAGTAGCCTAAGGTCTAGCCATAGGACCTCACTTTTGGTTGAGGTTTAGTTTTTCCCTTTTAGTAGCCTAAGGTCTAGCCATAGGATTGTTCTATTGACTATTCTTAGAAAATTAAACATAGAACCCTCACCATTAGAAATTCCAAACTCTTCTCTACTCAACTTGAAGTTCCACATATTGGTTCTCACCACTAGAAATTCCAAACTCTTCTCTACTCAACTTGAAGTTCCACATGTTGATCCTAACGTCTAACACTTAGTAGGTAGGGTCACTATGAGGGAAACTCAAGATGAGTCAATCTTAGGACTGCTGGACCTTAAGGATAACCCTGGGTGTTGGTCTGGAGCTAAGGCACTCACTACACTCACTACACTCACTACACTCATATACACCCACATTCACTCACAACCCTAAACTCAAATTTCTAGCCTATATCCCTTGACTCACTAAACTCATATACACTCACAATCACTCACAACCCTAAACTCAAATTTCTAGCCTAGAGCCCTTGACTTTTTGGGATACTCATGTAGATGGTCCCCTAAACCTACTAGCCCTAGGGCTATGGTTTAGCTAAGACCACTACATTTGGGATACTCATGTAGATGGTCCCCTAAACCTACTAGCCCTAGGGCTATGGTTTGGCTAAAACGGGATACTCATGTAGATGGTCCCCTAAACCTACTAGCCCTAGGGCTATGGTTTGACTAAGACCACTATGCAGAGGACCCAAAATGGGGTTTCCATTGTTACATGGCTTATTGGTGATGATTGGTATCTCAAGGCTTACCAAAATACCCATCTTGGCCTTTTACCCCTAAAACACCCCCAAATTACCAAAATGCCCCTCCATAGCTCAAAAATTGGCCTTTTACCCCTAAAACACCCCCTAATTACCAAAATACCCCTCTTAAAAATACCCATCTTGGCCTTTTACCCCTAAAACACCCCCAAATTACCAAAATACCCCTCCATAAATCTTGGCCTTTTACCCCTAAAACACCCCCAAATTACCAAAATACCCCTCTTGGGCTCAAAACTTGGCCTTTTACCCCTAAAACACCCAAAACACCCCCAAATTACCAAAATACCCCTCTTGGACCCAAAATTCCAAAAATTCCCAGAAATTCCCAATAAATCCTAAAGATTCCAAATTTCATTTCTCTCAACTACCACATTACCCAATTTGGCCAATTTGACCATCTTTAATGAAAACCCCCAAATTTGCCTTTAAGGGCCCAAATTCCCCAAATTCAATTCAAATGTCCATCAATTTGACCTCAATTATCCTCAATTTCAATCATGAACTCAAATTAAAATTTTATATGACCAAACTAAACCAAATCCAAGCACAATTGGTTCATTAATTGAGCCCAATTTTGATTTGGGTTAAAACCCCAATTTTGACCATATGACGTAATCTCACCAAATTGGACCCATAGCANAATTTCAATCATGAACTCAAATTAAAATTTTATATGACCAAACTAAACCAAATCCAAGCACAATTGGTTCATGATTTGAGCCCAATTTTGATTTTGGTCAAAACCCCAATTTTGACCACATGACCTAATCTCACCAAATTGGACCCATAGCATAGTCAATTGGCCTCAATTAATATTGAAAAATCTTGATAACTTTTNAATATTGAAAACCAATTAGGGCATATCGCTACTGTGCTTAGTAACCGAACATTAGGAACTTTTCCTAGTACTTTGGAACCAAATCTTAAAGATCATGGAAAAGAACAAATCAAAGCGATACAATTACTAAGTGGAAATGAATTAGAAACAAGGGTGCAAAAAGAAACAGAAACTTAAAAAGAGAAAGTGGATACCGAAAAAGAGGAGGATCATGAATACCCAAATTTAGAATATCCATTTACACTAATGAAAATTACTGTGGAGAAACCTCCACCACCATTTCCTCAAAGATTGGAGCAACACAAACAGAATAAAAAATTTTCCAAATTTTTAGAATTTCTTAAGAAGTTAACGGTAAACATTTCCTTCGTAGAAGCTTTAGAGCAAATGCCCAATTAGGTGAAATTTATGAAAGATATTCTGAACAAGAAAAAGAATTTTGTGGATAATGAAACTGTTGCACTTAGCAAAGAGTGTAGTGCAATTATTCAGAAAAAGCTTCCTGAAAAATTAAAAGATCCTGGCAGTTTCATTATATCGTGTGCTATCAGTGAAAAATTTTATGGAAGAGCTTTATGTGAGTTGGGAGCCAGCATTAATCTTATGCCTCTATCAATTTTCAAAAGATTAGGATTAAGAGAAGTTTCACATACTTCTGTAACTCTTCAATTAGCAGATCGATCAATTATATATCCTAAGGGATTTATAGTAGATGTGTTAGTAAAAGTGGACAAATTTATCTATCCATGTAGTTACATATCCTAAGGGCGTTATAGAAGATGTGTTAGTAAAAGTGGACAAATTTATCTTTCTTGTGGATTTCATTGTTCTTAGATATGGAGGAAGATAAAGAAATACCTATCATTTTAGGGAGACCATTTTTAGCTACTGGAAAAAATTTAGGAAGATAAAGAAATACCTATCATTTTAGGGAGACCATTTTTAGCTACTGGAAAAGCTATTGAGATGTTCAAAAAGGAGAATTAACTATGAGAGTAAATGATCAAGAAGTGACTTTTAACATTGTGAAATCATATGTTTAAAAAGGAGAATTAACTATGAGAGTTTACCTATAATTTTAGGGAGACATTTTTTAGCTATTGGAAGAGCTATGATAAATGTTCAATAGGGAGAATTAACTATGAAAGTTAACATTTTTAGCTACTAGAAAAGCTATGATAGATGTTCAAAAAGGAGAATTAAATATGAGAGTTAATGGAGTGACTTTTAACATTACGAAATCTATGAAATACCCTGCTGTTGAAAGAGATAATGAATGTTCTTGCATGAAAATTATTGAACATCTACTGAACGAACATTTTAAAGAATATTTTGAAGACAAAAGGCATTTTGAAGAAGAAGAACGTTTGGTAGAGAAGGAAAAATCTGAAAAGAATTTCAAAGTTATTTTAGACGAGTTAGGAAATGAAAAATAAGATTATGTTCAGGAAAGATTTGAGATGTTGGATATTACGGAAAATGCCGATAAAAATCTATTTCCATCGATTATAAAACCACCTGAACTTGAGATGAAAATATTGCCTAGTCACTTGAAGTATGTATTTTTAGGAGACTCATCTACATTATCTGTTATTATATCTTCAGAATTAAATGATCTGCAAGAGAAAAGACTGTTAGATACATCAAAAAAATATAAAAAAGCTTTTGGTTGGACCTTAGTTGATATTAAGGGTCTGTATGCACAGAATTATATTAGATGAACAATATAAACCAAGAGTCGATCCACAAAGGAGATTAAATTCGATGATGAAAGAAGTAGTAAAGAAGGAAATTTTGAAATGGTTAGACACTGGAATTATATATCCTACTTCAGATAGTGCGTGGGTAAGTCCAATTCATTGTGTTCCTAAGAAAGGAGGAGTAACTGTTGAAACAAAAGAAAATAATGAATTAATATCTATCAAGCAAGTTACTGGGTGGCGTATTTTCATTGATTATAGAAAATTGAACACTTCCACCAAGAAAGATCACTCTCCTCTACCATTTTTAGACCAAATAGTAGATAGACTTGTTGGCACAAATGTTTTTGCTTTTTATATGAATATACCGGTTACCATCAAATTCCTTGCTCGTGAGGATCAAGAGAAGACAACATTTATTAGTCCTTTCAAAACTTTTGCTTTTCAAAGGATGCCTTTNATACCATGGTATGCTGATATTGTTAATTATATTGTAAGTGATATTTTGCCACCTATGTTAACACCGCAACAACAAAGAAAATTTATTCATGATGCAAAAGCATATTTTTGGGATGAGCCTTATTTATATAAAAAATGTAAGGATCTTATTATGAGGAGAAGTGTACCTTATGAAGAAACTGAGCTGATCATCAAATGTCATGATTCTGAATTTGGAGGACATTTTGGGAGCGATAAAACTGCTTATAAAATTTTAAATGATTCTGAATTTGGAGGACATTTTGGGATTGATAAAACTGCTTATAAAATTTTACAACCTAGATTTTATTGGCCTACCATCTTTAGAGATGTTTATAGATACATAAAAAGTTGTGATCGATGTCAACGAGTAGGAAATATATCTAGAAGAAATGCAATGCCTCTAAATTTCATATTGGAAGTTGAGATCTTTGACGTTTGAGGATTAGATTTTATGGGACCGTTTATTTCTTCATTTGAGAACTTACATATATTAATTGCAGTAGAATACGTTTCTAAGTGGATTGAAGAACAAGCTTTACCTCGTAGTGATGCTAAAAGTGTTTCAAGATTTTTGATGAAAAATATTTTCACTAGATACGGAATGCCTAGAATGATTATCACTGACGGAGGATCCCATTTTA
>JXCR01037899.1:27731-60264 GCA_002079205.1 Phalaenopsis hybrid cultivar | reverse complement strand
AATTTCATTTCTCTCAACTACCACATTACCCAATTTGGCCAATTTGACCATCTTTAATGAAAACCCCCAAATTTGCCTTTAAGGGCCCAAATTCCCCAAATTCAATTCAAATGTCCATCAATTTGACCTAAATTATCCTCAATTTCAATCATGAACTCAAATTAAAATTTTATATGACCAAACTAAACCAAATCCAAGCACAATTGGTTCATGATTTGAGCCCAATTTTGATTTTGGTCAAAACCCCAATTTTGACCACATGACCTAATCTCACCAAATTGGACCCATAGCATAGTCAATTGGCCTCAATTAATATTGAAAAATCTTGATAACTTTTCTATACATCAAAATCAACCATCAATTGACCTTGGTGAAGCCTCATACCCATTTGATTTTGGCCTAAATCCAAAATTCCCAAATTTAGCCCCAAATTGGCTAAGTCCCTAAATTTTACCCAATTGATATCCTTAACCTCCAAATTGGAATCCAATTCATGTTGAAAACTTTTCATGAGGTCCCTATTGGCCATTCAAAATAATCAATTTGGACTTATCCAAAGGCTAACCCAAGCTAGACCCAAGCCTAGCCCAACATGACCAAATTGATTAAAGTTCAAAATTCCCTCAAATTGACCCTTCAATTGAGCTCAAAACCACTTCCATTCTTCACCAAAGTTGTTCCTTATGATCATATACACCAAATGAAATATTTATTTGAGCCAATTGACATGGATAGCCTAGCCCAAACCCAACTTTTGGTCATTTGCACCCACTTGGACCCATGCACTAAATGTGACCTAACCACCCTAAAGTCACCAAATTAACTCCACCTCAGCCATTAGTTGGACTTAGTGACCAGTCCAAACACCATGAAACCACCTGAATCAAGCCATGGACCAAAGGTTCCCCAAATTAATGGATATTATTTCCAAAAATGCACATACTTAAGATATCTTTGCCAAATCAAAATACATTTGCATTAAATTATTGTGATGGATTCCTCTGGGTTCCTGGAGCTCCTAGCCACCTCCCCCTGGCCGGCCGGCCAGACTAGTGGCCAGAAAAGCTCAAAATCGAGAGCCACACCCATGGCACCTCACCCAAATCAAACCTAGAGGCCAGTTTATCCAAATAAAATTGAAGAGCTCCTCTGCCCCCCTCCTAAGCACCACAATGCACCCAAACTTGTGCCCTGAGAGCCACCCCATTGCCATTTTTATAAAAACTCACCTCCCATGGCCATGGGAGGTGTGCTGAAATTTTCTTAGAGAGGCTTCTCCAAACTTCACACAGAGCTTCCCAAAGATCCCCTCAGTGCATTCCAACCATTTTCCCTCATCAATTCTCATTGTCGGAGCTCAATTTTGAGCTTGAAACCTTGTCGGAAACCAGGACAGAACCCAACACACCTCCACATTCCACCAAACTTAAATTAACTTCACCCACACCTTCACGACAGTGAAAGAAGCCTAAACCCCATAAAATCCCCCTCCCACAGAGCCTCTACCATAGCTCTAGAACAACACCCAAATCCGACCGTGATTGAATTCCAACTTAGGCCTTACACCAAGATCAGGGACTCAATCCCTAACCTCCTTGAATCCCAACGAACATGCCAAACCCCTCTGATTTAAGCTTCACTTCTCAGAGCAAAGGTATAAAACCTCACCTCATCCCGAGCCTATTTTGATTCTCCATTTAATTAGGCTTAATTTTAGTGCATGATTACCGTATGGATATGTTCGTCTCACTTAGACGAGTCCATAGGATCAAACTCGAGGTGATTTGGTTGACTCTAGGCTAAGATCTTAAGGTTTTAGTGTGGACGATTGCGGGATCATTCTGTTGGGGACGATGACGGAGAGTCGTTCGATCGGGCTTGTATCAAACGAACGGAGGAGATCGAGCCGGACAGCGCTTCGGGACATAAACCGCGGGCCGAGTCAGCAGCTACGTGGACGGCGGCGTCCAACCAGAGTGCGCCACGCATGTCTTCGGAGCTTCCTAGGATCTAGTCAGCACGTGCGGTTTAAATAGATAAATAGGGCTTTTTCTTATTTATTTAAATACTCTTAAAGTAGAAAATTCATAACTTTGTGTAGAAAAATCACAAAAATAAAATAAAAATACCCTCCTACTCTGTGAACAGAAGAGAACAATGTGGAATAAATTTTAAGACCATTTGATGCATATTTTATTTTTAATTAATTAAAAACTGTTTTGAATCATTTGATTCTCCACGCATATTGGCACATCAACTTGGCTTAAATTTTGGCATGTTGTATCCCCCGTCAAGGGAAATATTCTCTGATTTTTTTTTNAAACTATGAAAAATATGGGGTCAGTTTGATTTCATACTTCAACGTCCTTCCGAAGCGGGCGACAGGATTTCGGTTCTGGCGACCGACAGCTTCTTACGGGCAACTCCCCACAAACAAACCCCCGAAATAATGCTGACACCATACAATCTCATGTGACTCTACCACAGTTGATTGAGACAATGCCATGCCGGATCTTACATATTCTCACAACAGATTTTAACATGCAAGTTGATCAAGTTTACATGTAAATGAAGAACAAAGTAAAATCAACACAATATATTTCCACACTAGTCTATTCTATATCCTAAACAANTCACAACAGATTTTAACATGCAAGTTGATCAAGTTTACATGTAAATGAAGAACAAAGTAAAATCATCACAATCTATTTCCACACTACTCTATTCTATATCCTAAACATGCATACTAACTCATTACCAGAGGAACGAGTAAAAAAAACTACTCACTACACATGGAGAAACAACAAGAACTTTTCATTGAAGAAGACTTTGAAACCATATAAACAAAGTACTAAATTCAAATCAAAATACAATCAAAATACTTATCTCTGGTAGAAATAAAACTCCCCTTATATAGCAAAAGTAATCTCCTTACAATCCTCTCCAAGAACAAAGTGAAAACAAAAGAAGAAATCTCTCACTCTCTCTCTTTCTTTCTCAACTTGCCGCCCCAATTTGAGCTCACGCCCAAGCCTTCTTATGTTCTTCTGATTAATTCAAGAGTCTAAGAGATGTTTTAAAAATATTTTCAAGCCTTTTTTTTATAATTTACCAAGATATGCTTAAGTGTCTCTTCAAAACTGTCCAGATTCAATGAATCTTCCAAATGGGGCCTTAAGTGTCTCTTCAAAACTCCATATAACCACACTAAAGTATTCTAGAAAGTCCATTTTATCAATTCCAATGAATTTACAAAGATATGCAGAAGCACCGCTTCAAAAATTTTCTAAATCTGACATATATTCTAGAAGTTATGTTGAAAACCGTCACCGATGCCTAAGTGTCAGATCTGGGGCGCTTAAGCGCGCCCCTCTCTATCTGGTGGCGCATAAGCAACATTTTGGGCGCTTTAAGCACCAGGAAGAGGCACTTAAGTGTCTAGTTTAGGTCTCCATGGCTTCGGTGTGCCCGATTTGACCCGATTTACTCCGATTTGCTCCGTTTTTGTCCATTCTTGTTTTTTTTGCTCCAATCACTACAAATTCTTCAATTTTATGTAGCAACAACCAAAAACACAAGAAAACATACCTTTAAAGTGCAATATCATTATAAAATGAAGCATGAAAAATAGTACATTTTTAGGTGTATCATTAGGCTGGCTTGCACACACTACACTTTCTCACACACCCTAAACCCTGGGACCCCCCATGATTTAGTCTCCTGACTCGTTTTGGAAGGCTAATATAAGTGGACCCAAACCCTTAGCCNGCACCACTATTTTCTATTGGATTCACTTAGTCCAAATGAACTTACTAAACCAAACTTAATGAGTTCCATAATTTCATTTAAACTGTGGGAAGCCTCGTTGCAACCGTAGGTTACCTTCCCCGAGGGATTCCCGATCATCCGATAGAGATATCTTAATTTAGTTGAAGTTGTAGTTTTATGTGATGTTTGTGATTAAATTTTGAGTTGTTTTCTATTTTGAATGTTGTGGCGGTGAATTTTATCTTGGTTGATTTTCATTTTGGTTTTGGTTTTGGTCATGGTTTTGGTTATGTAGCTGTCCTAATAGTTTCAGTTTTCATGAAGGGTGACATCGTTGTTTAGCATGCAAATTTGTAGGTGTAAAAATACAGTATGAAAGTACAAGAAAGACAATGCTGAAAACTGTAAAAGTGTACCTGGTGAGTCTACTTGTTCCACCACCTGAAACATAAAATGCATGTTAACGCAGTTTATGAAGAGCAGGAAAGGTAAAATTTTGGTAATTTTCCTAACCCTATGTCATATCTTGGTGAGTCCTTAAAAGTTTAATTAAGGATGATTTCATTGAGCGAAGAATACTAAGTTTAATAGGCCTCTGAGGTATCCACCAAGTTAGGAGGGGGAAGAAGGTCCATGCCTCTCTCTCACCAACTGAGAAAAGCCTCGAGTCCATTTAAACTTATTATGTTGCTTAATGGTTCATCCTGTAAATACCCTAATTATTCAGTGAGCACTGATGTCTCAATTATCCTTAAGAATAGGGTAATTATCATTTATGATTTAATTAGAAAATTATGTGGGTGAAGACACTTATGATGTAATTTGCAAACTTAACCAAATTTTAATCNTAGCTGAAGTTTCTAATAGAGAAATTAAACAAATACTTGAAAAGACTGTAAACCCTATTAGAATAGATTGGTTCACTAGATTAGATATTGCATTTTGGGCTTACAGGACTGCTTATAAAACTCATATTGGAATGACTCCTTACAGTCTGATTTTTAGAAAGACTTGTCACTTACTAGTAGAATTGGAGCATAAATCATATTGGGCGATTAAAGAATTCAAATTTAATTTGAAAGATGCTGGTAAGAAGAGATTGTTACAATTAAATGAATTGGAAGAATTAAGAAATGAGTCTTATGATAACGACAGAATTTATAAGGAAAAATTAAAATTATGGCATGATCGAAAGATTAACCAAAAGCACTTTGAACCAGGACAAGAACTTTTGCTTCACAACACTAGGCTGAAGTTATTTAATTGAAGTCTCTTGGGACCCTTTACTGTGACTCAAGTTTATACTTACGGAGCTATTGAAATTGAAGATCAGAAGATAGGGACCCTTTACTGTGACTCAAGTTTATACTTACGGAGCTGTTGAAATTGAAGATCAGAAAATCTCAAGTTTATACTTACGGAGCTGTTGAAATTGAAGATCAGAAGACATGAAATAGATTTAAAGTAAAAGTTTTACTTTACAATACTAGGCTGAAGTTATTTCCTGGAAAATTGAAGTCTCGTTGGTTAGGACAAGTTTATACTTACAGAGCTGTTGAAATTGAAGATCAGAAGACGGGAAATAGATTTAAAGTAAACGGACATAGATTAAAACCATATTATGAGGGTAAATGACCAAATTTTAAAGAGGTTTTAATGACGACATATATTAAAACCATATTATGAGGGTAAAAGACCAAATTTTAAAGAGGTTTTAATGATCGGTCAATTTAACACCTGAATAGGTCGGGCTGACGACGTTAAACCAAGCACTTTATGGGAGGAAACCCATATTTATCACACCTGAATAGGTCGGGCTGACGACGTTAAACCAAGCGCTTTATGGGAGACAACCCATATTTATCTTTACTTTATTTGCAATTATAGTAGTTTTTATTTGAGATTATCACTAGTTTATGGTAATATTAAACTCTAGGACTCTTATTTAACCTTAAATTATCATAAAAATTGGATCCATGAAGAAAAATTGCAACGCATTTAGACCAGAGCAAAACTGTGAAAATCTTACCTTGGGCTCCGACGGCGGTGCCCACAACACCGCCGATGGAGGGTTTTTCCTGAGAGTCCAGACAAAATTAATACAAAAGCTCGCCGATGACACCATCGACCCGCCGACAGCGAGAACGGCGAATAGACGGTTATGCGGGTTCAAATGGCAATTTTTGGCGGTTTTTGAGCAAGAATAGTCTTTTTAAACTCAAAAATTTGAATTCTAGTTCATATTTTCCATCCAAAAATGAAGTGAAACTCTACCAATTTCATTCCTATGGCATCCAATTCCCCTCATAATTTCAAAATGCGAGTTTTTAATCGGAAAAAGTTTATTAGTGCGGAAGCGCAGCGAATCTTCAATAAGTTCCTAACGAAGAAAAGATTAATCAAAGAATGAGGATTCATGAATTGTGGATTGAATAATGCCACGATGGATATTGAAGAAATGATGGTGCGGCAAAGATGGGAAGTGTTATGCTACACTACTGCCGCCGTGGTGGTTCTAGCGGTAAAAGAATTTTATGTAAATTTACATGGAATAAACCAAGGAGTTGTTTATGTGCGAGGAAGATGGATCAATTTCACTCCTGCACGGATCAACAAATTATATATGATAGAAAATGTTCCTGTCTGCCACTATTCCAATTTCGTCTCAACGAGAAAACAGATGAATGAGATTTACCAATATTTGGGTATGTTAGTTTTTTTGCAACACTTCTGAATCCCGTTTCAAAACATTGGCACTTTTTCATTTCTATGAAACTGTTACCGACAATGAAGATCGGTAAATTTTCTAAAGAAAGTGCTATTTTGAATTACTGCATCCAAAGGGGACTGCCGATCGACATTGTATCTATAATTGTGAAGTCAGTTT
Source organism: Phalaenopsis hybrid cultivar (assembly GCA_002079205.1). Classification (NCBI taxonomy): domain Eukaryota; kingdom Viridiplantae; phylum Streptophyta; class Magnoliopsida; order Asparagales; family Orchidaceae; genus Phalaenopsis; species Phalaenopsis hybrid cultivar. Next base: position 53,609 of record JXCR01037899.1, on the reverse strand, counting down.
AGGGCCTGATCGTTCACGGATCAACTTATGGGCTTGTGTCTTCATTATTTCAGGTTGGTTTTTGGGGAGTTGCCCGTAAAAAGCTGTCGGTCGACGGAATCAAAATTCTGTTGCCCACTTTGAAAGGACGTTGATGTATGAAATTAGACTGACCCCATATTTTTCATAGTTTAAAATGAGAGAGCGCTGTACCTCAGATCCTTTATCTATACCGAAGGATAAACACAAGACTTGAGGATGAGGCTCGATCAAATAAACTAAGGAAAGTATGAAATCTATTTGGTCTGCGAAACCTTTGTATTTTCCAAAAAATTCCCTTATTTAATATAAAGGATTAAATAAGGTTTATATTAAGCTGGGGTCGGACATGCTTCCTATAAGGGCAAGCCCCTATAGTTAATTACATCTTAAACGACAGGAACATGCTTCCTATAAGGGCAAGCCCCTATAGTTAATTACATCTTAAATGACCAAAGTCACCGAAATTCCTATAAGGGCATGCCCCTATAGTTAATTACATCTTAAATGACCAAAGTCACCTAAGAAGATCTATAAGGGCAAGCCCCTATAGTTAATTACATCTTAGATGACCAAAGTCACCTAAGAAAACTTCTATAAGAGCAAGCCCCTATAGTTAATTACATCTTAAATGACCAAAGTCACTTAAGAAGACTCCCGATAAAAATCAAGAAATGTTATCTTCAAGGAATTTCAAAGGGTAGGACTCTTCAACGAAATTGGACATAGAGGTGTGAAACGGGATTGGTTCAAATTTAGAACATTTTATTGTAGAATCCAAAGGAGGAGGAACTAGGGGATGTCATGGATCCAGAGGAGAACCCCAGTGACTTCCCAAGCTATCCTAATGTTTGGCTTCAGTTTTAAGGAGAAATGTTTGGGTGTTTCATCCTGCCAATTTTATTTATTAGGGCTTACATTCGTGTAAAATGATCACACAAATAGCCTAGAAGATGTGAGGATTTAGGTCGTGACAAACGACAACCTCTGAATCCTATGACGAGTTAAGGCTTATATTGTATAGCAGGGCTATGTAAGGACCTAAAGATAAGGTGAGGATTTATGTTGCATAAGCAAGCAACTTCAAAGTCCTATGGCTTTGTTGTTTTAAGCCTAAGGAAGGAAGATTGTTTTAGCTGGGGAAGACAGGTTTTGCTGTTGAAGATGGCCGTGCTGCCCACCATGCTAGCTCTAAGTTCCTTGCCGCGACAAGTTTGAGTTTTATAGTGTGTTGAGTTGTAATGTGNTACTTAAATTAATTTTTTATTCCTCATAAGGATTGATAACATAAATATTTAAAATTTTCTAAAGTTACAAATATACGCAGATTAAGTTTTAAGGGCTTAGTAGTGAATTAGGCTTAATAAAAATCTTGTCTAATGAACTTTAGGAAATGAGCTATAATTAATTTGAAAATTTTTTTAAAACACTGTAAGCCCATCTTTAAAAATTAAAACTTGCTAAGTTTCTTATATAAGCTAAATTGCCCCTAAGGGCATTTACCCAAATAATTCTTAAGTGAAACATTAAATGATAATTACCCAACTTAAAGGGATAATTAAAACATGAATGTTCATTGAGCATAAAGGTATAAATTGGATGAACAACATAGCAACATAACAAGACCAAAATGAACTCGAGATGATTTGAGGGACTATGAAATGTCTAGAGTGTTACTCAAGACCTTTTTATGATCCCTTGGGAATGTTAGAGGACACTTGGACATATTATGATTTTTTTTATGGAATCATCCCCACAAATAAAAAAATAGGACACACCAAGGATTGACATAGGGTTTAGAAGAGACACTTCAAACCTGTACTCTTTGTTTTTCCTACAAGAATGGTTTAATTCCTGTAAAAATCTTTCAGGTGGAGGAATGGGAAGAATCGACAAGTACGCTTTTAAGTTATTGCATTTCAATTTACTTTTAGTTACCTTTCCATACCTCTTGTTTCCTGCTTATAAACTTGCATGTTAAACACCAAGGTTACCCTTCATGTCGAAAGTGAAACTCTTAGGATAGCCATAAAACTAAATCCAAGACTAAAATTAAGAAATAAAAATTATATAAAATATACCATCGCAATAATCAAAAAATAAGATAACTCAAAATTTAATCAAAAACAAAAAAACAAAATAAAAATTGTAACTAAAGTAAAACATCTCTATCGAATGATTGGGAATCCCTCAGAGGAGGTAACCTACAGTTGCTAATGAGATTTTTCACGGTCTAAATGAAAATATGGAACTTATTAAGTTGAGTTTAGTAAATTCATTTGGATTAATTGAATCTGAATAAAACAGTGGTGTTGAAATGAGCAAATTGTGGGATCCTAACCGGTGTCGCTCTAATCAACTTTACCCCCCTTTAATGATTGAACTTTAACTTGTCATTTAAACCTTTTGGACCTTAGACTTTAGGACAGTTACTTCATTAAGGAGCTTAGAGCTGACTACGTGGGCAACCCTCTACAATGGCAATCTACTACAGCATGAGGGTCTACAATAGCCCATCTCTCCTTCAAATTAAATAAAAAGCCACTAGATTCTGAGGTNAAATTACACATTTGCCCCTAAGGCTCTAACACTTCATAATTTGTCAAATTCAATTCAAATGACTTTGAAATTTTTATTCTACCTCATTCATGGGCCAATTGAGACATCAGAGGAGAAAATGTGATTTTTCAAAATTTAATTTAATTTATGTAATTATTTTCTTGCAAAAATAGGATTTTTCAAAGAAAATTCCTAACTTGACCAAGGTAAATTTAAATCCCTTAAAATTTTTACTGGAGATAGAACTAGACTAGAGAAGCCTTTGGACCAAATTTCATAATTTTTTGAACTCTCTATGATTTATTGGAACTAGCTAAAATATTTTAAGTGGTGAAAATTATGTTTTGTATTTTTAAAAAATCTCCCAAATGTTAGGGAACTCAGAGGAGCAAATTTTCTATTTTTTTGATTTTCCCTTGATTTATTGGAATTACTTTAGTGAAAACTCATTTTTAGCCTTTTAAAAATTATTCTTAAACTTTGAAATTCAATATCTTTATTTGGAAAATTAGGAAAATTATTCTAAATGTTCATAAGAGATTAGGAAGCAACTTAGAACATTTCCATGAGTTTTATTATTTTTGTGACAAATATTCTAATTATTCTTAAGTGATTAGGAAGCAATTTAGAACATTTCCATGAATTTTGTTTTTTTGTGTTTTTCATCTTAATTATTTTAAATATTTAAAATAGGCTAAAAATCAAGTTTTTATTTTAAATATAATTTTAATTTTGGAAAATATCCCTGGTCACACAGAACTCAAAAAACTAAGTTTCATAATTTTTTGAGTTATATTTTGATTTTTAAAAATCATTTAATTGTTAAAAGTGGTATTTATCTTTAAAAATCAACTTAAGTTATCAAATGAACTCAAATTATTTTAAAATTTTTTTGATGAGTTTTCTGGATTATATATCACAGTGGAGATCAAAAATCAAGTCATTTAGATGTGGAAATTTTCCAAAATTAATTATCTTAGTGATTTAGTGTTTGTAAAATTTAGAGATATTTTAAATGACTTGACTCATGAAATTATTTCCAAAGGTTTTTGTAGTCATGGTGGACCTTCCAAAATTTTCTTAGGATTTTATAATGAAAATGCTAATTCCCATGATTATTTTAAATAAATAATTTAAAATAACTTCAAAAACATGAGCCTCTGTATGGGAACCTCTTCTGACTTTGAAAAAATCAGAGAATACTTCCCCTGACAGAGGCTAGAACATGTCAAAATTTTAAGCCAAGGCGGTGTGCTAATATGCATGGAGAATCAAATGATCCCAAGCAACATTTAATAAATTAAAAATAAAATATACATCAAATGGACTTGAAATTTGTTCCACATTGTTCTCCTTTGTTCACTGAGCAAGAGAGTATTTTTATTTTATTTTTGTGTTTTTTCTACACAAAGTTATGAATTTTTTAAGTTAAGGGTATTTAAATAAATAAGAAAAAACCTTATTTATCTATTTAAACATTGCGTGCTAACTAGATCCTAGGCAGCTCCGAAGGCATGCATGGCGTGCTCTGGTTGGACGCCGTCGTCCATGTAGCTTGCTGACTCGGCCCGCTGTTTATGTCCCGAAGCGCTGTCCGGCTCGATCTCCCCCATCCATTTGATACACGCTTGATCGAACGGCTCCCTGTCATCATCCTCAATAGAATGATCCCGTGCCCGTCCACAATAAAACCCTAAGATCTCAGCCTAGACTCAACAAAATTACTTCAGATTTGATCCTATGGACTCGTCTAAGTGAGACGAACACATCCCTACGGTTAATGTACCATAAAATCAAGCTTAAGTAAATGGAGAATTAAAATAAGCTCGGGAGGAGGAGGATTTTTATACTTTTGCTCTTAGAAGGGAGGCTTCAATCAGAGGTGCTCGACATGTTTGTTGGGGTCCAAAAAGGCTAGGGATTGAGTCCCTGGTCTTGGTGTAAGGCCTAGGTATGAATTCAAGCAAGCTCGATTTCAGGTGTTGGCCTAGAGCTATGGTAGAGGCTCTGTGGAAGAGGAATTTGACGGGGCATTAGCCTTTTTTACTATTGTGAAGTTGTGGTTGAAGTTAATTTGTGTTTGATGGACTGTGGAGGTGTATTGGGTTCTATCCTGGGTTCCGTCAAGGTTTCAAGCTCAAAATTGAGCTCTGACAATGGGAATGGGTGAGGGAAAATGGTTGGAATGCACTGAGGGGATCTTAGGGAAGCTCTGTGTGAAGTTTGGAGAGGCCTCTCTAAGGACATTTCAACACTTAGTTTAACGTCCATGGAGGTGGTCTTTTATAAAAATGGGGTTATGGTGGCTGTGGTGGCCAATCAAGAGGTGTAATGTGGTGCTTAGGTGGAGGGCAGAGGAGCTCCATAACTTGCTTTGGATGAGCTGGCCTCTAGGTTTGATTTGGGTGAGGTGCCATGGGGGTGGCTCTTGATTTTGGGCTTTCATGGCCACTAGGTTAGCTGGCCAGATTGATTTGGGTGAGGTGCCATGAGAGTGGCTCTTGGTTTTGGGCTTTTCTGACCACTAAACTTGCCGGCTGTCCAGGGGTAGGTGGGCTAGGAGCTCAGGGAACCCAGAGGAATCCATCACAATAATTTAATGCAAATGTGCTTTGATTTGACGAAGATATCTTAAGCATGTGCATTTTTGGAAATAAGATCCCTTGATTTGGGGGACCTTTGGTCCATGGCTTTATTTAGGTGGTTTCATGGTGTTTGTACTGGTCACTAAGTCCAACTAATGACTGTGGTGGAGTTAATTTTGTGGCTTTAGGGTGGTTAGGTCACATTTAGTGCATGGGTCCAAGTGGGTGCAAATGACCAAAACTTGGGTTTGGGTTAGACGAGCCATGTCAATTGGCCCAATTGATAGTTGCATTTGGTTTATATGATCATAAGGAATAACTTTGGTGAAGGATGGGTGTGGTTCTGAGTTCAATTGAAGAGAATTTTGAACTTTAATCAATTTGGTCATATTGGTCTAAGCTTGGGTTAGCCTTGGGCTTAGTCCAAATTAATTATTGCAGATGGTCAATAGGGACCTCATGAAGAGTTTTCAACATGAATTGGATGCCAATTTGGAGGTTAAGGCAATCAATTGGGTGAAATTTGGGGATTTAGCCAATTTGGGGCTAAATTTGGGAATTTTGGGTTTAGGCCAAATTCAAATGGATTTGAGACTTCACCAAGGTCAATTGATGGTTGATTTTGATGTATAGGAATGTTATCAAGATTTTTTAACATTAATTGGGGCCAATTGACTAGGCTATGGGTTCAATTTGGTGAGATTCGGTCATATGGTAAAAATTGTGGTTTTGACCCAAATCAAAATTGGGCTCAAATCATGGACCAATTGAGTTTGGATTTGGTTTAATTTGGTCATATCAAATGTGAATTTGAGTTTAGTATTGGAATTGGGGTCCATTGAGATCAAATTGATGGACATTTGAGTTGGATTTGGGGAAATTTGTGTCTTTAATGGGCAATTTTGAGGATTTTGATAAAGATGGTCAAATTGGCCAAATTGGGTCATGTGGTAGTTGAGAGAAATGAAATTGGAAAGATTTGGGATTTATTAGGATATTCTAGGAGTTTTTGGAATTTTTGGGATTTTGAGCTATGGAGGGGTATTTTGGTAATTTAGGGGTGTTTTAGGGGTAAAAGGCCAAGATGGGTATTTTGGTAGAGTTGAGGTACCAACCATCACCAATAAGCCATGGACCAATGGAAACCCCATTTTGGGTCCTCTACATAGTGGTCTTAGCGAAACCGTAGCCTTAGGGCTAGTAGTTTTAGGGGACCATCTACAAGAGTATCACAAAAGATCAAGGGATCTAGGCTAGAAATTTGAGTTCAGGGTTGTGAGTTATTGTCGGTACAGATAAGTGTAATGAGTGCCTTAGCTCCAGACCAACACCCAAGGTCAACCCTAAGGTTCAACAATCCTAAGGGTGACTCATCTTGAGTTTCCCCCACAATGACCCCACCTACTAAGTATTTAGAGGTTGAGAGCAACATGTGGAACTTCAAGCTGAGTAGAGAAGAGTTTGGAATTTCTAATGGTGAGGGTTCCATGTCTACTTTTCTAGGAATAGTCAACAACNTAATACTTAATCAATTATCATTTTAAGAAAATAGAAAAAGAAAACTACTCAGACTCTATGGAGAAAACACAATCGCAATTGAGTTTAAAAGTAGAAATCATGACGCAAACAAGAAATTTAAATTAAAACCAATTGTAGTCACAAAGATAAACACTTATCTCAAATTCTCTCAACCAAATGTCTTGAAGTTCCTTTGAATTCTCATCCTTCACTCACAATACAAACAAAAACTCAAAATAAAATAAAAGGTGGATGGAGGCCGCGGCGGTGGTTTCTTGGATGAATGATGTTGTTAGATGTGGATTGGCCTCTGATCATTGACCTTGATGATCCAAGTCTTCTTTAATAAAAATTCAAGAGGTGCCTTGGTGTCTCTTCCAAAAGTTTCTTCATTCAATGAATCTTCTAGAATTTGCCTCCTTTCAAAAGCCTAATGAATGAATTTTTGTGTCCATGAACTATTCCCCACGTTCTTACCAAGGGTTGCTTCAAACACCTCTTCAAAAAGTCATCCAAATTCAATGAATCATCAAATAACTACTTCTAGTGCTTAAACGCGAGGTACCTGGAGCTTAGGCATGACTCTCTTTGAATAACTAGCGCGTAGCGCTAGTCTTAGGCCCTTAAGCGCCTCTGTTCATTTTTGCACCTTCTTTATTTTTGCCCCAAATTTGATCCTTTTTCACTCCTTTTATAATTTTTCATTCATTTGATTGTACCTAAAAGAAAAAAATCACACAAACACCTTTTATTAAAGCGTAATATCTCAAAAATAAGTATAAAAATATGTATAAAAAGACTATACATTTTAGGTGTATCAAAATTTCTTAAACTTAAAATGTTACTTGTCCTTAAGTGACACTTCAATCTTTTTAAAACTAAATAAGTAGATTATGCATATGAGTTTATTTAGGAGTTTCTAAAATTTTGACGTAGAAATATAGTAGTCCATTTTAGAAAAAATATTAGTGAATGAGACCAACTAAGCGTCTAGAAATTTTTAATGTAAAGAAGTCTGAACATATGTGTTTCTATCTAGTTCAGAAATATTATAGAATTTCCAAATATAGAATTTATGCATTTTATCATCTCCACTTAAAAATTTTTATCAAGCATAATTTTACTTACTATATTATATCCTTAAGCTTAAGAGTTTCTCAAGTCTTATATTTTAACAAGAACAGATGTGGAACCAATTTTTTATTAGGCACTAATCCTCATGCTCCTCCATTTTTTAACTTTTCTTTTCTTTACCTTTCTTTATTTCTCATCTTTTTCTTTTTTCTTTCATTTTCAAACAAAGATTATTATATCTGGATAGGCCTTTAATGATTTTGAATTCCACTATTCCTTTCATAAAGCAACGAGTTGATATATTTCCTTTACTTAAAAACATAATAATAGTTTTGAAAATTATTTTAAATAAAAGAAATTTAAATTTTGAAAATAAAAGTCTAACTCTTTTACAGTTTTCAAAAATACAATTTCTCCTACTAAAGATAGTTACACAATATTTATCATTTCCACACTAAAAAAATTTTAAATTTAAGTTTTTCTTCATTACTATAAATTTTAACCAAATTCACTTACTCATATCTATACTCAAAATTTTACTTCCCTAATATAACTTCATATACATGATCATTTTTCTTCAAATCAAAATCAAATTTATTTGAAATACATTTGAGAACAAATAAATTTCAAGTTTTTAGAAAATTTTTCATCCTCCCCCAAACTTAAATTTTTAATAGAATAAAACATTTTAACAACATATAAATATTGACAGGAATGAAAATTTAAAAATAACATGCTAACAAGAATTTTAACATCCTAAATATACAAGTAAAAAAATTAAAAACATGAGTAAAATTAAATTGATTAAATTTTAGTTTACTTAACCTATAGAGATTCATTAAACTTCTATGTAGTGGAGAATATCATAAAAGCAATCAAACACATCAACAAACATTTAGAACTATAGCATAAATAAAATATCTTGTCGTAAATTAAAAATTTTGAGCATGAAGTTTTTAAGTTAAAGTTAGCAATATTCTAAACCTTCCTATGATCAAAATTAAGTTCAATACAAACTAACTAAATACACTAAATAACACAATTACTGCCACAAAACAAAAATACATTACAATAGTGTGTATAAAAGTAAAACACAAACAAAACTAATAGTCTCAACAAATTCAACACAAAATACAACAAAATTATAATATAACTGCACCACAAACAGTTCACATCAATACATAAAAAAGAAAACTTAACTAAACTATAGAACCAATCTAATCATTATCTTCCTCAACATCACTCTCATCACTATGCCAAGTAGTGGCAGGCTCATATGGTGGATATCTTGAATACTAAGGGAAAACTACACCCTGGTTAACCCTCATGTGGCTTTCCATAGATGAGTTGTAACTTCCTCATAACCAATACGTCTCTTCATGTATCCATCTATATGCTCTGCATAATTCTCTAAATTTAATACATTCTCAGTGGTGTAAATGACATTGTTCAATATGCTCTGCAATGGTTGTGACTAAGAATCAGATCCAAAAGTCTGATCATGTGATGTAGAAGCACGTGAAGTGGAAGCTTAAGATGTCGAAGCAGCTGAACTACTAGAAAATCCACCTCTCCAGCAAAAATTTGAATGATGTGAATAAGTCTTCACATTCACACCAGTAATAGGCTTGAGTGGCTGCAATATCTTCTCCCAGCTATCAAATCTAAGAGCCCAACCTCCTCACATAATGAAAAGATCAAGGATGCAAATTCCAAATTTGTAGTAGTAGCGACGACGACAGAACTGGTAATAACAATATGAATCAAAGATCCAATGTCGATGGACTTGAACTGCTGAATATAATAGTTCAAAGTTGCTCGATCACGGGTCACTTCACTAAGATGATTGGTAGGCAATAGACGAGCAGAAATAAAATAGTGTCATGCCTTTTTAGTGGCATCTAACATCAAAGTGGGGAAGTTGACTCTCCTCTCATTGGTAATCATTCATAATCCTCTTCCACCAGTCAATGATTAAATGATCTTGTCTAACTCCTCCTCATTGAGACTATAGTTTGAATATTAATGTAAAATACTCAGGGGAAAATGATAAAACTGATTTATTACCTCAGTTAAAAAAGGCACTGTCTTTCCTCTAACCATGACTCCTTCTTCTTCAGCCTCGGGGAGATTTGCATAGAACTCGCACACAACAAAATAAATAACATAGCAAAATAATAACAGAACCACTCTCACTGCCGATGAATAATCAAATCTTTTATAGCTCCTCCTGGACTTTTGAAACAATGCTCAAGAATCAACTTTCTCAATTGCAGTGCATCAATATATCGATCATGAGCTCTAGCACTAACAAACTTGCTTGAATCAATTGAACTTTTCCTTTGCTCTTCTTTATTCATGGTGCCATTTCTAAAATAATATGAAAATCACACTAAATTCTCAATTCAACTCAAATTCATTAAACTTAACTCCTAAAAACTTAAACTACAAAATCTATGCATTTTTCATAGATTTTTTTTAAATTTTCATCATGAATAGTGACTTTCAGGCAGATCTATAATGTGCTCAAAATATATGGTGAAAATGAAAAATGTCTACATAGAAGTGAAGCTTTTACCTCAAGGATATCAAATCTAGAAATTCTTTCTCAAAATCACTAAGAAATCTTTAATATAAAGTGCGTCCTAACTTCAAAATTGTGAATACTAAAGGAAGGGGATGAAGTCGAGGTGCAAAAATGAATTTTTCAGATCGATTTATCACTTTAAACCATTCACAAACCGGTTTACGTGAACCGGCGCTTAAGCATGAATAGTTCAGCACTTAGTCGCTCATTTCTCAGTTTACGCAACACTTAACAGCGGGGTCTTGGCGCTTAAGCGCCGGTGCTCAAATTTTGTTTTTTTTTTATTTTAAGTAAAGTGCACTTCTAGACTAAGTCATTCAACCCTACAAGGTTTGATAACTCTTTAATAACTATTTTCTTCCCTTTCAACTCTCCTCTCTTTCAAGATTCATGATACAACAAAAATATATGCATTTTTATACCCATATTTTATACATATTTTTGGTGATATTGCACTTTAATGGAAGATATTTTTTATATTTTATTGCAAGTTGTTGATTTTGAGGACTTAGAGCAAAAAAGATGAAATTTGAAGCAAAAATAGAGAAGTTTAAAATTTGTTCAGCGCTAGACTGGGCGCTGTTGGCGTCATTTGACAAAAACTTTGGATTTAATTGCGGACCTCTGGCACCGACGGTGCCAGGATGGGCGCCGACGACACCAGTTTCGATGGAAGCCCTGTTTATAGAAGATTTGATGAATTTGGATGTTTTTTGAAGAGCTTTTGGATGCATCTATTGGAGAACCGACCTTAGCTCTATTTAAGGCCAAAATTTGATAAGAAACCCCCCCTCCCACCATTTCAACTTCTTTCACTCATTTCAACACACCTACATTCCACACCATTAGTTAGTTATAGTTTTTTTAGATTTGAGTTTTTATGGTGAGTTTAAGTGTGAATTCTTCTCTAGGAAGTGTTGGAGAGGAAGAAAAGTGAGAAATTTCTTCTTCCTACATTTTCTAAGAGAGGCTACATAAGATTTGATTTGAGAAAGAGTTTCAGGAAGCGTTGTTTCTTTAATATTATTCTATGAACATTATGAAATTTATATATGAAATTTATGTTTTTTGAACATTATGAAGCATTTTTATACCCATATTTTATACATATTTTTGGTGATATTGCACTTTAATGGAAGATATTTTTTGATTTGATTCTTTTTCACATTATAAAATTTCATCACATAAACATAGTTTAATAGTTATTAATTTTGAACCCTACTTTTAAATTCTGCAAGTAGTAAATAATTCAGCTTTGATAGTATCTTAAACATTCAAAATTAGTGACAGTAATTTCGTTTGATGTTTGTAAATTTACTAGTTAATTTATCACTTCAAATTTAAACCTTCGCTGTGGGATCGATATTTAGGACTTTAAAAGAAAGTCTTATATTACTTGATAATGAAACGTATACTTGCATAGAATCCCAACTTTAAGAGATTAACATTATTATTCGTAAAATACCACATTAAGTTATTGACATCGTTGCAAAGCAGAGTCAACTTTATAAATTTTACATAACTATATTTTCACCGGAATCAATTCACTAATCTTAACTAATTTGATTCAACACTAAATAACACAAAATTTCACACAAATGAAAACTTATATTCATTCACGAACAATTAGAAACATTTTGAATACATAAATTCTCAATCCAAATAGCCTTGGACGAGAAAATTCATAACACAAACACTAGATAATCTTAACATTAAAAACAGACTAAACACACTTAACACTAACAAACAAACACTAAACACAAATAATAACAAAGAACTTAATTCCACTCTTCGTTTGGTGGAACGAATCCTGGCTGATTATTTGTCTCTCCTTCAGCATTTGGAATGTAAATCTGTTAAAACGGACAGTGATTAATAACTTTGGTTGAATCTTCTTCAATCCACTTGTTCTTCAAATACATAGTCTTGTTCTCTTCTTTTATAAAACTGGTATGGCCAAACTGCATCTTAAGTTGCAATCCCATATAATCCAGATGTGTGTTAACTTCCATCACTCTTTTAGTGATCTTCTTCACTATTCCTTCGATACTAACGACTAGGAATCTGTTATATAACTCTTGCGCACTCAGACTAACAAACTTCTGTCTCATTGCTTCCTCATTTTTCTTCAAATCACTCTCCCAAGATGACATTTTTCCAAATCTCTCTCTTCTTACCTAGAATTTAAGGTTAGAATTCAATTGTGGTATAAATCCTTACATAGACACTCTATTTATAGGCTTCAAACTCCCCTATAACTCTTAGGTACATCCTAAAACTGCTATCCCATGTTAAAGCCAACTAAATCACGGTTAAAGCTTCTAGAAATCAAAATTCACACATGTTTTTAACTATCGCGTTTAAGCACCGGATATTGGTGCTTAAACGTCAATGCTCAGTTTAGCACATGTCAACTTAACGTCCAAATACTTGTTCTAACATGTCTAAGTCATCTTTTAAGGTCTTAGAATAATCACTAAATCATTATGTATATTCAAAATACTACCAAAATTTCCTAACATAAACACAACAACATAATATTCAAAATAAGCACACAGATAACTATGGGTTGCCTCCCACAGAGCGCTCTGTTTTACGTCGTCAACCCGATGTAACAAGTGCTTATTCTGGTTGACTCAACATGTTAAGATCATTCAACTTAAGTTGGTCACCTAAAAAGTATGGTTTCGACCTGTGACTATTCACTTTAAAAATGTTACCAATTTTAGGATTTTTGATATTCACAACTCCAAAGGGGTAAACTTTCATCACAATAAATGGGCCCATCCACTTAGACTTACATTTGACTGGAAATAATCTAACCTTGCATTATAAAGCAAAATTTGTTACCCTTGCTCAAAATTTTTAGTAAGAATCCTTCGATCATTCCACATCTTCATCTTTTCTTTGTATATCTTAGCACTTTCATAAGATTCATTCATTATCTTCAAGCTCATTTAATTACAATAGTCTTTTCTCACCAGCATCCTTTAAATTGTAATTAAATTCTTTAATAGCCTAATATACTTTATTCTCAGGTTCAACTAGTAAATGACAAGCTTTCCCAAATATTAGCCTATTGACCAAAGGAAAACATGTTAAGATTTTCATNATATATATATATATATATATATAGGATTGAAAGCAATGCAAATGAAAAAGAGAAACGAAAGAAAAAAAATATATAATATAAAAGTAAGGAGAAGCTTGAGGAGATGCCTAATCAAAAACTGGTTTCACTGGACTTACCTACAGGGAAAACTTAAATACATGCCTGAACTTATATTTATGAAATAGATCTTTTACTAGTAGAGTTCTGATGAAGTTCCTATATTTTGAATATTCTAAGTGACTTAATATTGCAACATATAATCATTCATGAAATGAATAGTAGACTAGAACTCTTAAACTTGATGACTAGATAATATTGTGGCTACAATGTTAATTCAATTACTTGAATTATTTAAATCAAACTTATAGTATTTATGAATTAAAACTTTACTACAGTAGTTTTTAGTTAAGGACTTAATATTAAATCAAACTTATAGTATCTATGAATTAAAACATTCAATTCTAAGTGACTTAATATTGCAACTGTATATAGTACTAAATTTACTTGAGGACAAATAATAGTTAAGTTTGTGGGATTTTGACCAAAGGAAAATATGTTGAGATTTTCATACCTATTTTATATTGTTTTTAATGATATTGCACTTTAAAGAAAGGTATTTTTGATATTTTGTTGCAGAGATGATGAATTAGGGTCATTGGAGCAAAAATATACAAAAAAGAGCAAATTTGGAGCAAAAAGGACCAAAATGTGAATATTTGAACTAGGTCACCGACGACGCCCTAGACCCGGCCGACGATGAGTTTTTCCCGAGACTACAGGATAAAATTCTTTAGAAGCCCTCCGACGGCTCCCTCAAGGCTGCCGATTGCGAGATCAACGGTTATGTCTACTCAAGCTTTGGATAAGGCCAAATTTTGAAGGGATGCTTAGACAACTCTTGGGAAAGCTCATCCACAACTTTAAAAGAACATTTTGGCCAAAAATTGGAGAGGCTCTGGAGTCTAGAAGAGGTGGTGAGAGCCTAGAGGTTAAAGAGGTTCCATTAGTATGTAACAATTGTGAAGATTTTTCGAGAGATTGTAAGAGTGGAGGGAAAGTGAGAGATTTCTTCCTCCTTGCTACTTCAAAAAGGAATTGCTTCGAGAGATTGTAAGAGTGGAGGGAAAGTGAGAGATTTCTTCCTCCTTGCCGCTTTGAAGAAGAATTTTCGAGAGATTGTAAGAGTGGAGGGAAAGTGAGAGATTTCTTCCTCCTTGCTACTTCAAAGAGAAATAGGAGGTGCTAGAGAGAGTTCATAGAGGTTAGAAAGGTTCCAATATTGTGAGGAACTCTTTAAAATTGTAAGAGTGGAGGGAAAGTGAGAGATTTCTTCCTCCTTGCTACTTTAAAGAGGAATTTTGTGTGTTGTAAATAAAGGAAGAGATTTAGAGGAACTTCAAAGAGTGTTCTTGGGGAGAATTTAGAGATAAANTGATGTTTTGTTGCAGGAATGATGAATTAGGGTCATTGGAGCAAAAAGATGCAAAAAGAAGCGAATTTGGAGAAAAAAGGAGCGAATTTGGAGAATTGAACTAGAGCACCAACGGTGCCATCGACTCCGCCGACGACGAGAATTTTTCGAGACTCCATAATTAATTCATTAAGAAGGTCCCCCGACAGCACCCTCGAGGCCCAAACGGCGACCTCGATGGTTATGTCAAACTAGGCTTTGGATGAGGATAAATTTTGAATGGATTCTTAGGCAACTCTTAGGAAAGCTCATCCACAACTTTAAAAGAAGATTTTGTCCAAAAATTNATGAATTAGGGTCATTGGAGCAAAAAGATGCAAAAATGAGCGAATTTGGAGCGAAAAGGACCAAAATGTGCATAATTGAACTTGGGCACCGACGACACCATCTACCCCGCCGACGGCAAGATTTTCCCGAGACTCCAGAATTAATTCATTATGAAGGTCCGCCGACGGTGCCCTCGAGGCCGCCGATGGCGAGGCCTGCAGTTATGCCCAATCAGGCTTTGGATAAGGCCAAATTTTGAAGGGATGCTTAAGAAACTCTTGGGAAAGCTCATCCATAACCTTAAAAGAAGATTTTGGCCGAAAATTAGAAAAGTCCTGGATGTTAGAAAGGTCCTGGAGGTTAGAGAGGTTCCATTAGTGTATAGAGAATTTACTAGAGTATCAAAAGTGTGAGAAATTCTTTGAGAGATTGTAAGAGTGGAGGGAAAGTGAGAGATTTCTTCCTCCTTGCTAATTCAAAGAGGAATTCTGTGTGTTGTAAAGAAAGGAAGAGATTCAGAGGAACTTCAAAAAGTGTTCTTGGGGAGAAATTAGAGATAAGTTATTTACTTGTTATAGTTTGTATGACTTTGATTTTATATTGAATTCCGAGTTTTGTTGTGTTTTCCCCATGAGATCTGAGTAGTTTTCTCTGTCTTTCTCCTTGTCTCAAGATTTGTAAAATGGTGATTTGAATTTGGNCTTTACTTGTTGTAGTTTGTATGACTTTGATTTTATATATGAATTCCGAGTTTTGTTGTGTTTTCCCCTTGATTTTTGAGTAGTTTTCTCTGTCTTTGTCCTTGTCTAGAGATTTGAGAAATGGTGAATTAAATTGGTGAAGCCATGAAAATTTTTAAGAAATTGTGATAATCCTTTCACTTCGATCTTAATTTACTTTCAATCTGGCCATTTGGTTTGTTAAAATATGTTGAGTTTCACAACTAAAGTGAATATTACATCCAAGATTTAGGGAGGTCAAAGCCTTTGGAATTTGTGTACAAATAAATATGGAAATATTACTATCGGGCGTAGAATTGGAGATTTTGNGATTGTAAGAGTGGAGGGAAAGTGAGAGATTTCTTCCTCCTTGTTGCTTCGAAGAGGAATTTTGTGTGCTGTGAAAAAAGGAAGAGATTCAGAGGAACTTTAAGGAATTTTTTTGGGGAGAAATTAGAGATAAGTTTATTTATTGTTGTAATTTATATGATTTTGATTTTATTTATGAATTCCAAGTTTTGTTGTATTTTTTCCATGAGATCTGAGTAGTTTTCTCTGTCTTTCTCCTTGTCTTGAGATTTGTACATAGTGATTTGAATTTGTTGAGCCATGGAAAAGTTAAAGAAATTGTGATGATCTTTTACTTCGATCTTAATTTACTTTAAATCTGGCCAATTGATATGTTAAAATATGTTGAGTCTTACAACTAAAGTAAAGATTACATCCAACATTCAAGGAGGTCAAAGTTCTTTGAAGTTGGGTGCAAATAAATAGGGAAATAATATTATCAGACGTAGAATTGGAGATTTTTAGAGTGACAGACTATAATGCCCAATTCGGTCCTATTATTTGGGTGTTGAAGTGTAGATGTTAGCCCTCAAGCAAGGGGAACGTTGGAGCTCCAAAGTGAGTGTCAGTATCCTCCCAGCCTAGCCGCAGATTCAGTAAACAAGCGTAGGATTAGTCAATATTTTATTTGCCTGGACCAAAGGATAAAGAATAGGTATGCTCCTATTTATCACAATATAATTTGAACTGATTCATTTTATCCATTCATTATAATCTCCTTGACAAGGGATGCTTTCTTATATATTGAATATCACATTAGAGCCTTCATTAGTATAATTAGTTATTTAAAAGTTATTAAAATTACATATTTATTTCAATTGCCTATTACTCACAGATAAGCAAATTAAATTTATTTGTTGTGATTAAAGTATTGCTTTTCTAAAGTCTTAGTTTGTAATTCTAATATTACTCCCTATGGAAATGATATCTATGACTCCATTAGAGCCCTATATTACTTGAACGATACGTATACTTGTGTTGATAAGTGTGACTTTACCATTATTGAATATTTATTACATTCATATTTATTAAATCTATAACTGTTTTTAATTTTTGGTACTGTTGCTGAGGAATTAAATCTTTTAGCAGCAGTATTAAATACTTATATTTTTAAGCATACATAATGTCGCGGTCAAGTTTTTGGCGTCGTTGCCGGGGTGTAAACAAAAATTACAGTTAGTGTAAGCAGCAAATTATGATTAATAGAAAATTTTTACTTAAATTGCAACTTATTTTCATATTTAGTTAGTTATATTACTATGTACTGATTTCAAATTGTATGCATAAATTTGGACCTGAAAGTCTTATACCCTACGATTCGGAATTAGAACGCACTGTTAGAAAGATTAGAAGATTGGGAAGAAAACCTAAAAATTCTGATACAATGGAAAACAACATGAATAATAAAGGAATAGAGAATGAACACCAACCTAAAGCTCTATGAGATTATGCAAATCCTACAGTAGATGAAATTAACTTATCTATCAAAAATCCTGATGTAGTTGCTAATTCATTTGAGTTTAAACAAGCCATTATCCAAATGATACAAAATAATCAATTCGAAGGTAAACCAAATGAAGATCCTAACTTACACTTCACTACTTTTTTAGAGCTGTGTGCTACTTTTAAATATGACAGAGTCTCAAACGATGTTGTTAGACTTAGACTTTTTCCTTTTTCACTGCAGGATAAGGCTAAGATATGGTTAAATTCGTTAGCACCATGATCTATTAGAACTTGGGGAGAACTGTCACAAAAATTTCTATCCAAATAATTTCCTCCATCCAAAACTGCTAAACTTAGAAATTACAACATCGTTCTGTCAGATTGATGGAGAGTCAATATATGAAGCTTGGGAGAGATTTAAAGATCCAACTTTCACAGAAATTTCTATCCAAATATTTCCCTCCATCCGAAACTGCTAAACTTAGAAATGACATAACATCACTTTCACAGAAATTTATATCCAAATATTTCCCTCCACCCAAAACTGCTAAACTTAGAAATGACATAACATCGTTCTCAGATTGATGGAGAGTCAATATATGAAGCTTGGGAGAGATTTAAAGATCTTCTTAGGAAATGCCCTTGTCATTCCTTACCAGATTGGTTGATAATTCAAACTTTTATTAGTGGATTAGTGGGATCACTTAGATCAATTATAGATGCTACAACTGCNAAGTATTGATTTTCTAAAATCTTAGTTCGTAGCCTCTAATATTACTCCCTGTGGGATTGATATCCAGGACTCTATTAAAGTCCTGTATTACTTGAGCGATACGTATACTTGCCTTGATAAGTGTGATTTTGCAATTATTGAATATTTTATACACCTCTTTATCGAATCTATGATCGCCGTTAAGTTTTTGGTGTCGTTGCTGGGGAATTAAATCTTCTAGCAGCAGTATCAAATTCTTATAATTTTAAGCATATATAAAGTCGTTGTCAAGTTTTTGGCGCCATTGTCGTGGAGTAAACAAGAATCATAATTAGAGTAACGGACAAACTAGGACTATTAGAAAACTTTTACTTGAATTGCAACTTATTTTCATATTTAGTTAATTGTTTTTCTATGTAGTGATTTTAATTTTATGTATAAATTTGGACCTGAAAACCTTATACCCTACGATTTGGAATTAGAACACACTGTTAGAAGAATTAGAAAACTAAGAAAAGAACCTAAAAATCCCGACACAACGGAAAACAAGTGAAAAATCAAGGAATAGAAAATGAACATCAAGCTAGACCTCTACGAGACTATGCAAATCCTACAACAGATGAAATTCACTATCTATCTAAATTTTGTAAGCTGCTATTCATTTGAGCTTAAACCTGCTATTATCCAAATGGTACAAAACAATCAATTCGGAGGTACACGAAATGAAGATCATAATTTATACATCTCTAGTTTTTTAGAACTTTGTGCTACCTTTAAATATGACATAGTTTCTAACGATACTGTTAGACTTAGAATTTTTCCTTTTTCACTTAGGGATAAAACTAAGATGTGGTTAAATTCATTAGCACCTGTATCTATTAGAACGGGGAGAACTGTCACAGAAATTTCTATCCAAATATTTCCCTCCATCCAAAACTGCTAAACTAAAAATGACCTTTCACAGAAATTTCTATCCAAATATTTCCCTCCATCCAAAACTGCTAAACTTAGAAATAACATAACATCAAAGGCTAAGATGTGGTTAAATTTGTTAGCACCAGGATCTATTAGAACTTCGGGAGAACTTTCATTTTTTCACTTAGGGATAAGGCTAAGATGTGGTTAAATTCGTTAGCAGCTGGATCTATTAGAATTTGGGGAGAACAAATTTCTATCCAAATATTTCCCTCCATCCAAAACTGCTAAACTTAGAAATGACATAACATCATTTTATCATATTGATGGAGAGTCGATATATGAAGCTTGTGAGAGATTTAAAGATCTTCTTAGAAAGTGCCCTCATCATTTGTTACCAGATTGGTTGATAATTCAAACTTTTAATAATGGATTACTGGGATTACTTAGATTGATTATAGATGTTGTGGCTAGAGGTTCTTTAATGTCAAAGCTTTTTTATGAGGCTTATTCGTTAATAGAAGAGATGATGGAAGAGTACATTTCNGGATTAACAATTCTTCTACAAATCAACAATGGACGAACAACCTAGTGAACCCATTAGGAAATTCATCCAACCAAAGAAATATTAACTATAGACATTATCCTCTAGGATTTAACAATAACACTCAAATTAAAGAGAAGAAGTTGTCTATTGAAGAGCTGATACTAAAAATTAAACAGTAACACTCAAATTAAGGAAAAGAAGTTGTCTATGGAAGAGCTGATATTAAACATGTCAAGGAAATCAATTACAAATTCAAGGAAATCAATTACAAAATCAAGGAACTGCTATTAAGAACACTCAAATTAAGGAGAAGAAGTTGTCTATGGAAGAACTGATATTAAACATGGGTCAACAGTTATAGAATCAAGCAATTACAGATTCAAGGAAATCAATTACAACATCAAGGAACTGCTATTAAGAATATTGAAAAACGTATCTATGGAAGAGCTGATATTAAACATGGGTCAACAATTATAGAATCAAGGAAATCAATTATAGATTCAAGGAAATCAATTACAACATCAAGGAACTGCTATTAAGAATATTGAGAACCAATTAAGGGGAAGAGCTGATATTAAACATGGGTCAACAATTGCAGAATCAAGGAAATCAATTACAAATTATAGAGCTGATATTAAACATGGGTCAACAATTACAGAATCAAGGAAATCAATTACAAATTCATGAAATTACAAAATCAAGGAACTGCTATTAAGAATATTGAAAATCAATTAGGGCATATTGCTACTGCGCTTAGTAACTACAAATTAGGAACTTTTCTGAGTAATGTGGAACTAAATCCTAAAGATCAAGGAAAAGAACAAATCAAAGTGATACAAATACAAAGTGAAAAAGAATTGGAAATAAGGGCACAAAAAGAAATGAAAACTGAAAGAGAGAAAGTGGATACTGACACAGAAAATGATCATGAGTACCCAGATTTAGATTATCCACTTACACCAATGAAGATTACTGTGGAGAAACCTCCATCACCTTTTCGTCAAAGATTAAAGCAACACAAATAGAATAAATAATTTCTTAAATTTTTAGAATTCTTAAGAAGTTAACGGTAAATATTTCCTTCGTAGAAGCTTTAGAGCAAATGCCCAATTACGTGATATTTATGAAAGATATTCTGAACAAGAAAAAGAAGTTCACGGATAACAAAACGTTGCACTTAGCAAAGAGTGTAGCGCAATTATTCAGAACAAGCTTCATGAAAAATTAAAGATCACTTAGCGAAGAGTGTAGTGCAATTATTCCGAAAAAGCTTCCTGAAAAATTAAAAGATCCTGACTGTTGCACTTAACGAAGAGTGTAGTGCAATTATTCAAAAAAAGCTTCTTGAAAAATTAAAAGATCCTGGAAATTTTCACTATACCATGTGCTATCGGTGAAAAATTTTATGGAAGAGCTTTATGTGATTTGGGAGCAAGCATTAATCTTATGTTCGGTGAAAAATTTTATGGAAGAGCTTTATGTGATTTGGGAGCAAGCATTAATCTTATGCCTATATAAATTTTCAAAAGATTAGGATTAGGAGAAGTCTCACCTACTTCTGTAACTCTTCACTTAGTCGATCGTTCAGCTACATATCCTAAGGGAGTTATAGAAGATGTGTTAGTAAAAGTTAATAAATTTATCTTTCATGTGGATTACATTGTTTTAGATATGGAAGATAAGGAAATACCTATCATTTTAGGGAGACCATTTTTAGCTACTGGAAAAGCTATGATAGATGTTCAAAAAGGATAATTAACAATGAGAGTTAACGCTCAAGAAGTGACTTTTAACATTGTGAATCTATGAAATACCCTTCTGTTGAAAGAAATAATGAATGTTTTCGCATGGAAATTAGTGAACATCTATTCAAGGAACATTTCAAAGAACATTTTGAAAAGAAAGAACAATTTGAAGATAGTGATGAAGTTATGATGGATGAATTAGAAAAAGAAGAATTATATTATGTTCAGGAAAGATTTGATATGCTAGATATTACAGAAAATGCTGATAAGAATTTATTTTGGTCAATTATAAAACCACCTAAACTTGAGTTGAAAATATTGCCTAGCCACTTGAAATATGTATTTTTGGGAGACTCATCTACATTACCTATTATTATATCTTCAGAATTAAGTTATTTGCAAGAGCAAAGATTTTTGGATAGTACATTACATATTATTATATCTTCAGAATTAAATGATTTACAAGAACAAAGACTGATAGATACCTTTAAAAGATATAAGAAAGCTTTTGGTTGGACCTTAGCTGATATTAAGGGAATCAATCCTTCAATAAAGATATAAGAAAGCTTTTGGTTGGACCTTAGCTGATATTAAGGGAATCAGTCCTTCGATCTTTATGCACAGAATTATGTCAAATGAACAATATAAACCAAGTTGATTCACAAAAAAAATTAAATCCTATGATGAAAGAAGAGGTTAAGAAGGAAATTTTGAAATGGTCACTGGAATTATATATCCTATTTCAGATAGTGTGTGGGTAAGTCCAATTCATTGTGTTCCTAACAAAGGAGGAGTGACTTCTGAAACAAAAGAAAATAATGAATTAATACCTATCAGGCAAGTTACTGGGCGGCGTATTTGTATTTTTTATAGAAAATTAAACACTGCCAAAAGGAAAGATCACTTCCCTTTACCCTTTTTAAATCAAATAGTAGATATACTTGCTGGACACAAATATTTTTATTTTTTAGATGGATATACCGGTTACCATCAAATTTTTATTGCTCTTGAGGATTAAGAAAAGGCAACATTTACTGGTCCTTTTGGATCTTTTGCTTTTCAAAGAATGCCTTTTGGATTATGTAATGCACCTGCAACATTCCATAGATGTATGATGTTTATATTTAGTAAGTTAATTGATGATGGATTGGAAGTATTTATGGATGATTTCTCTGTATTTGGAACATCATTTGACGCATGCTTAAACTATCTTGAAAAATTTTTGGAGTTATGCGAAAGAACTAATTTAGCTTTGAATTGGGAGAAATCTCAATTTATAGTTGCACGAGGAATTGTATTAGGGCATAAAATTTTGAAAAATGGTATGGAAACAGACCCTGTGCAGGAGGAATTGTGTTAGGGCATAAAATTTTGGAAGATGGTATGGAAGCAGACCCTGCAACGCAGGAGGAATTGTGTTAGGGCATAAAATTTTGGAAGATGGTATGGAAGCAAACCCTGCAAAAATTAATTTATGGTTGCAGGAGGAATTGTGTTAGGGCATAAAATTTTGGAAGATGGTATGGAAGCTGACCCTGCAAAAATTCAATTATATCTAAACTAACACCTCCTACTAATGTAAGAAAGGTTAGGAGTTTTCTTGGACATGTTGGATTTTACCTAAACTAACACCTCCTGAAAAATGGTATGGAAGTAGACCCTGCAAAAATTCAAGTTATATCTAAACTAACACCTCCTACGTAATGTAAAGAGAGGTTAGGAGTTTTCTTGGACATGTTGGATTTTATAGGCGTTTTATTAAAGATTTTTTAGAGAGGTTAGGAGTTTTCTTGGACATGTTGGTTTTTACAGGCGTTTTATTAAAGATTTTTCCAAAATTACCAAACTTTTATGCCAATTTTAGTAAAGGACAAGAAATTTGAATTTACTAAGNGATAGATACAGGATTTGAGGTACAGTGCTCTTTCATTTTAAACTATGAAAAATATGGGGTCAGTTTAATGTCTTTCCGAAGCGGGCGATGGTATTTCGATTTCAGCAACTCGACAGCTTCTTACGGGCAACCCCACAAACCAACCCGAAATAACGCCGACAGCTTCTGGCGACTCCGTTGGGGACAAGCTTTTCTCTCCATACAAATCAGGAAATATTATCTCCACACATCGGTAATATGTCAATGTCCCTCTTGGACCAAATTATCCTTCTTCCGTTAGCATACTTTACCCATTTCTACCTTGGGAAAGTACAACTAACTCCTTGGACTTCAGGACTAGCTGTTCAACCATCTTTGAACAGAGGGGTTCAGAAGGCCATTATGGACTCTTTAAATTTTCATGTTGGGTCGGACCCCAATAGGTGTGTCGGTGGATTAGTTCCGCCTGGGCGTTGTGCGTTGTAAAGTTGGTCATGCACTGGGTCCTAAACTTTGCATTTCTTCATCTCCTTTGAGTTTGAGTTTGCTCTTCTGTGAATCAAGCCATGTTGTTGCACCTCTTTACGCTTATTCAATTTGCTAATTGCAATTCTTCGATGCTTTAATCACAAGTGAATAATAAATTTAAAAAATAAAATAATAAATAATGCCCAGTTTATATGACACGTGTGTCAATTTGAGTACTTCTATCGAAACTGCAAGGCACGGGACATCGCTGACTTTCGAAAATTCTTCAAATGACAAAAACAATGTCTTCGCCAAAGTTGATATTTTCTTTCACCTCTAGAATGGAGTTCGCTGTCAATAAGGATGAACTGCCTGACCTGGCAGTTATTAAGTTTGGACAAGGGTTTGATGATATTGGAGTTAAGTTTGGGAAGGTGGTCGTCACAGTGATGAAGTTTGAAACAGATAAGTCTGTGGAGCCTATTGTAGAGTTCAACTTGAAGTCTACCAAAGAATTCTCCTCTTCAAAGGTGTTGATTGAAAAGAGCCCTACTAGTCTTGAAAAGTCTGTAGTTGGGAGCGTAGAGATTACTCCGAAAACCGTTTTTACTCCTACTACCGGATACACTGTCACCGTGCCAACTGTTTTGCCGAGTAAGGGAAAAGAAATTCTACATGAGGAAGTGTCAGTTGACGCGTATGCCCCACTACTTTCTGGATTCGAGATTGGGTTTGATTCAAAGCCTGCACAACTGATAAAGGCACAGGAAAGGAGGCGTGACCAGGAAATTTTGAAAGCCAAACAACCTTAGAAATCCCGCCAACAACAAGCACAACAATATGGCCAGTCTAACCAACAACAGCCTCAGGGAAGAACATACCAGGCAGAGAATAAGAGGATATCCTTGGCAGAACGACAGAAAGTGGTGTATTCCTTCAAAGAGGAAGTTATGTCAAAGATGTTCTATGAATTGCTAAAGGAACAAGGATTTATTGCTACCAAAGCCGAAAAAGCCAGAGGAAGCCAATATGAAAGATCATCCTCAATATTGTCTATACCATCAGTTACTCGGCCACACCATAGAAAATTGCTTTGTCTTTAAGGATTGTCTTGAGAAGAATTTTAAAAGTGGAAATGTAATGATCCTGAAAGAGTATTTGAAAGAACCTGAAAAAGGTTCCGTAAAAATGATTTTGGTTGTTTCAATTAACTTCTACACAACCATATCGGTGATCAACAAAAGAAATGACACTATTCAGAAATCCATAATTGACCTAAAAGTAATCAAAGGAAAGTCAATCGACGGTAAGTTGGAGAGACTCCGAGCCAATATTGTGCAAATATCTGAAGAACAAAAAAAATATATGAATGATGAAAATTACAATGTGTCATATTACATTGATGAAGGATTAACAGAAGTCAATGTCGTCGAGACCCAGGCCGATTTGTCTGTGCGCGACGCTCCATCTTCTGGTGTAGTGAACGCCACAGATGAGAGGCAAGGGACCACCCAACAAAGGGATGAACAGATCAATCGTCTCAAAAAGAAAATTGAAGAATTTATGACCACCGTGATTACAATGCAAAGAAAGTCACAATCACCGCATATGACGCTTCCAGAAATGAACCAACCAGAAACTATCCATATTGCAGATGAAAGAAAAGAATTCACCTGTGATGAACAACCGAAGAAATACTCTATCCACAACGTCATACCAAAAATTGAATTCAAACAAATGGTCGAGCAAGTTCGGGAGGCCTTAACCCAGTCTAAGGGCGGTGCATTGACTTTAAAGGGTAGACCTTACCCAGAGAAGTTTGATGCCATACCCTACCCCAAGGGTTTTGTGTCACCGAACTTTAAGTTATTTGACGGGACAGGAAATCCCAGACAGCACATAGCACATTTTCGA
>JXCR01037899.1:0-26599 GCA_002079205.1 Phalaenopsis hybrid cultivar | reverse complement strand
TCAAAGACTTGCTTGAGGAGAAGTTCAAGAATGGGGACGTAACAATCCCGGAAGAATATTTGAAAGAAACCTGAAAAAGGTTCTATCAATATGATTTCGGTCGATTTGTTTGTTCCAACCCATTCCTATGCAACTGCCAACGAATGAAATGTCTCTTGGCTACTATTGTATTACTATTTTTGTTTAAATGAGTAATTAGCATGATCAATGTTAGTCTATCCCATCCCTCCCACCGTAATTAATGAAAGAAAATGGTTTGTTGTCGTTCGGGATTGTGCAACTTAAAAAAAAAATTGATCACCTCAAAGAAAATTTGGATGTTTTGATAAGACTGACTTCAGTGGAGAATGAAATTAATGCCCTAATATCTAAGTCATCAACTTTAAGGAATTTGGATTGGGTCGTAAGTTGACTTCAAAATAAGATAGTGTGGTTGAAATACGAATAGTTGACTCGGGATATCACGAGCCTTTTAATTTCCTGACACGTGATTGGGTCCTGACTTTCAAACGAGTTATAATATCCCAGAATTTGACTTAAGAAACATTTGAAGATTATTAGTCAGGGGAATTTGGACATTCAAAATCTTTAAAAGAAATATGTTCCATCAGATACAGTAATTCTCAGAAAATAAAGGGAGCAACAAAAAAAAATTGTTGTGTGAAAATTCCCCGAGAAGAAGCTTGAGGTGAGCATAAAATAAAAAAATGGTGTCTGAATTAAGACATTCAAAATCTTTAAATCATGCTCTACCAGATTAGTAATTCTCAACAAAACATGGAAAAAAAATCAAAGCGAAAGAAAATCTCCCTGAGAAGAAGCTTGAGGTGGACGTATAGTAAAAAAATTGGTGTCCGAGTTTCCCCTGATTAATGAGACTTAGAATGTTCTCTTAAGGAAATTCTTCTGATATTATATTCAAGAAAAAGTTCAACGATCTTAAGTCTTTTGGTCAGTCATTAATTGACTCAGAAATATCTTTGGAAAAAGAAAAATGTTTTGATCAGACGACCAAAATTCTGAAATCTGCTTAGGTTCAAGAAGAAAGAATTAAAGAAATGACGATGATATTAGCAGTTAATGAAAATTCAAACCTGAAGTCATATCCTTCAGTGTCCAGCAAATACAACTCCAACTTCAACTCGAAGAACGTTAGAAAGATTTCTCAAAGACAACTTCAACAACTTTAGAGAATCTGCAACAAATCAAATGATGACAACTATGAACGAAGCTACGAACTTGCGGCCTCTTCAGCCATGGTATCCATAGAAATAACACATCTTTTATGTGTACTTGAAGTAATATAGTTCCGATGGTACCTTAAGGATGGACAATTTTCTACACTTGTCATTTGTTAGTGGACGATACTTCAAGAAGTACTGTGCCTTGCAATATTTCGGAGACAAAGTCTCATTCTTAGAAGCTAAGACTTCTTGTTTGTCTGAAACTGGTTCCAAATCCTAACAAAATGAAAAGAAAATGATGAATTTCTCGAGTTTGAGGTTTCTTACTGTTTGCTTGCGTAGCGCAACTATCTCGGTTTGCACCA
The DNA here is from genome assembly GCA_002079205.1 of Phalaenopsis hybrid cultivar. NCBI lineage: Eukaryota > Viridiplantae > Streptophyta > Magnoliopsida > Asparagales > Orchidaceae > Phalaenopsis > Phalaenopsis hybrid cultivar. Next base: position 25,050 of record JXCR01037899.1, on the reverse strand, counting down.
GTTTTCTTCATATCCCCGCGGAATTTCACATTCTGCACAAAATCTTACAAAGTTTCACAATTTTTTCCTCACTAATGTCAATCTTCATAAATTCTACTAGTTTCCCACGAATTCGAAAAGCGATATTTTAGAGGATGAGGATTTCACATCCGATTCTGCATTGCTTTGCAATGGTTCACACAATATTTTAGAGGATGAGGATTTCACATTCGATGCCGCATTGCTTTGCAATTGTTCACACGATATTTTAGAGGATGAGGATTTCACATCCGATTCCGCATTGCTTTACAATAGTCCACGCGATATTTTAGAGGTTGAGGATTTTATATCTGATATCGCGTTGCTCTAGGAGCTCATCCTATTGCAATCTTTCAAATCAAATTTTAGAGGTTGAGGATTTTACATCCGATATTACGTTGCTTTAGGTTCTCATCCTATTGCAATCTTTCAATTAAAATTCCAGAGGTTGACGATTCACATCCTATTCCGCGTTGCTTTAGGAGCTCATTCTATTGCAATCTTTCAAATCAATATTCTAGAGGTTGAGGATTCTACATTCGATTCCGCGTTGCTTTAGGTCTCATCCTATTGCATTCTTTCAAATCAATATTCTAGAGGTTGAGGATTCACATCTGATTCCACGCTGCTTTAGGTTCTCATCCTATTGCAATCTTTCAAATCAAATTCTAGAGGTTGAGGATTCACATCCAATTTCGCGTTGCTTTAGGAGTTCATAAAATTGCAATCTTTCAAATCAATATTCTAGAGGTTGAGGATTCACATCCGATTCCACGTTGCTTTAGGTTCTCATCCTATTGCAATCTTTCAAATAAAATTCTAGAGGTTGAGGATTCTACATCCGATTCCGCGTTGCTTTAGGAGCCCATCCTATTGAAATCTTTCAAATCAATTCTATAGGTTGAAGATTTTACATCCGATACCGCGTTGCTTTAGGAGCTCATCCTATTGCAATCTTTCAAATCAATTCTAGAGGTTGAATATTTTACATCCAATACCACATTGCTTTTGGAGCTCATCCTATTGCAATCTTTTAAATCAAATCTAGAGGTTGAGAATTTTACATCCGATACAGCGTTGTTTTAGGAGTCCCTTCTATCGCAATCTTTCAATTCAAATCCTACGATATACTAGAGCTTAAGGATTTTATATCTGATTCCGTGTTGCTTTAGGAACCCCTCCTTTCGCAATTTTTTGAATCAAATTCAACAATATTCTTGAGGTTGAGGGAATAAGCCCTTTGATTAATACAATAAATCCTATTCTCATCTTTTGAAATCGATTTTAAGACCACCTTAAATGAATTATGGCATCTGATTCTCTCTTTTGGGATTGATACCCAAATTTCAATTCCCACCTCGGGGTCAACACTTACATACTGATTCCCATCCTTTATAAATACCTGAAATTTCATAACTCAAAATTCACTCTCTGATCCCCAGCGAGAGTCTCTACTCCTTGATTTCAACAAGACGATCACCTGCTAATTCCCGACAGAAACAAATCGCACACACAACTCTACGCATACTTCCGGGTCTGTTGACTTAGAAGTTTGCATTAATTTGTGTTGATCTCGTTGGTCAACGCCAATACACGCGGTGTGCTTGCCCAGCACACCACATCTATTGGANTGTTACTGAAAAAGAGTTAATGGCCATTGTGTATGCTTTAGATAAATTTAGATCTTATTTAATTGGAGCTAATGTGTTGTGCGCATTGATCACTCTGCTATTAAATATCTAATGCAAAAGAAGGATGCCAAACCAAGTTTTATTAGATGGATACTTTTGATGGAAGAATTTGATCTTGTGGTTATTGATAGAAAGGGAACTGAAAATCAAATTACAGATCATTTGTTAAGATTAATAAACCATGAATTATCTGACTCTAACAATGAAATTACATACAGTTTCCCTGATGAACATTATAATATTAATGAGTGGAAAATATCATGGTATGCTCATATTGTTAATTATATTGTAAGTTATATTTTTCCACCTATGCTGACGCTGCAACAACAAAGGAAGTTCATTCATGATGCAAAAGCATAATTTTGGGATGAGCCTTGTTGACCTCAATTTTGGTTGAGGTTTAGTTTTTCCCCTTTAGTAACCTAGGGTCTAGCCATAAGACTTTTCTTGTTGACTATTCCTAGAAAACTAGACATGGAACTCTCACCACTAGAAATTCCAAACCCTTCTCCACTCAACTTGAAGTTCCACATATTGGTCCTAACCTCTAAACACTTAGTAGGTGGGGTCACTGTGGGGGAAACTCAAGATGAGTCACCCTTAGGATCGCTGGACCTTAAGGTTGACCTTGGGTGTTAGTATGGAGCTAAGGCATTCTCTACACTCCCAATCACTCACAACCTTGAACACAAATTTCTAGCCTAGATCCCTTGATCTTTTGTGATACTCATGTAGATTGTCCCCTAAACCTACTAGCTCTAGGGCTATCGTTTAGCTAAGTCCACTATGTATACGACCCAAAATAGGGTTTCCCTACCAAAATACCCATGTTGGCCTTTTACCTCTAAAACACCCCCAAATTACCAAAATACCCCTCTTGGGCTCAAAATCCCAAAAATTCCAAAAATTCCCAAAAAATCCCAATAAATCTTAAATATTCCTAATTTTATTTCTGTCAATTACCCCATGACCTAATTTGGCCAATTTGACCATCTTTAACCAAAATCCCTAAATTGTCCTTTAAAGACACAAATTTCCCCAAATCCAACTCAAATGTCCATCAATTGGGTCTCAATTGACCCCAATTCTAATCTTAGACTCAATTTAAATTTTATATGACCAAACTAAACAAAATCCAAGCTCCATTGGTCCATAATTTGAACCCAATTCTGATTTGGGTCATAACCCTAATTTTGACCATATGAGCTAATCTCACCAAATTGAACCCATAGTCTAGTCAATTGGCCTTAATTAATGTTGAAAAATATTTATGACATTCCAATACATCAAAATCAACCATCAATTGGGATTGGTGAAGCCTCAAATCGATTTGATTTTGGCCTAAATCCAAAATTTCCAAATTTAGCCCCAATTTGGCTAAGTCCATAAATTTCACCCAATTGATTGCCTTAACCTCCAAATTGGCATCCAATTCATGTTGAAAACTATTCATGAGATCCCTATTAACCATTTAAAATAATCAATTTGGACTTAGCTTAATTCTAACCCAAGCTATACCCAAGCCTAGCCCAACATGACCAAATTAAAAGTTCAAAATTCCCTCAAATTGGCCCTTCAATTGGACTCAAAACCACTTCCATCCTTCACAGAAGTTATTCCTTATGATCATCTACACCAAATACAACAATTATTTGGGCCAATTGATTTGTCTAACCTAGCCTAAACCCAAGCTTTGGTCATTTGCTCCCACTTGGACCGTTGCACTAAATGTGACCTAACCACCCTAAAGCCACCAAATTAACTCCACCACAGCCATTAGTTGTACTTAGTGACAGGTACAAACACCATGAAAACACCTAAATCAAGCCATGGGCCAAAGGTCCCCGAAATTAAGGGATCTTATTTCCAAAAATGCACTTGCTTAAGATATCCTTGCCAAATCCAAACACATTTGCATTAAATTGCTGTGATGGATTGCTCTGGGTTGCCTGAGCTCCTAGCCACCTCCCCCTGGCCGGCCGGCCAGCCTAGTGACTGGAAAATCCCAAAACCGAGAGCCACCCCAATGGAACCTCACCCAAATCAAACCTAGAGGCCAACACATCCAAATCAAACTATGGAGCTCCTCTGCCCTCCACCTAAGCACCACAATGCACCCAAACTTATGCCCTGAGAGCCACCACATGGCTATTTTTATAAAAACTAACCTCCCACGACCATGGGAGGTGTGCTAAAAATTTCTCATAGAGGCCTCTCCAAACTTCTCACTGAGCTTCCCTAAGATCCCTTAAGTGCATTCCAACCATTTTCCCTCACCCATTCCCATTGCCGGAGCTCAATTTTAACCTTGAAACCTTGCCAGAAACCATGACAGAACCCAATACACCTCCACACTCCACCAAACTTCAATTGATTGTGCCCACACCTTCACAAGTGTGAAAGAAGCCAAAGCCCCATCAAATCCCCCTTCCATAGAGCCTCTACCATAGCTCTGGACCAACACCTAAAATTGAGCTTGGTCAAATTCATACCTAGACCTTACACCAAGGCCAGGAACTCAATCCCTAGTCTCCTTGGACCCCAACAAACGTATCGAGCACCTCTGATTGAAGCCCCCCGTCTCAGAGCAAAGGTATAAAACTCCTCCTCCTCCTGAGCTTATTTTGAGTCTCCATTTACTTAAGCTTGATTTCATGGTTCCTTAATCGTTTGGATGTGTTCTTCTCACTTAGATGAGTCCATAAAATCAAACCCGGAGTGATTTTGTCGAGTCTAGGCCGTGATCTTAAGGTTTTAGTGTGGACGAGCACGAGATTATTCTATCGGGGATGATGACTGGGAGCCGTTTGATCAAGCGTGTATCAAATGGACGAGGGAGATCAAGCCGGACAGGGCTTCGGGACATAAACAGCGGGCCAAGTTAGCAAGCTAAGTGGACGGCGGCGTCCAACCAGAGCACACCACGCATGCCTTTGGAGCTGCCTAGAATCTAGTCAGCACGCGCTGTTTAAATAGATAAATAGGGCTTTTTCTTATTTACTTAAATACCCTTAACCGCACGCGCTGTTTAAATAGATAAATAGGGCTTTTTCCTATTTATTTAAATACCCTTAACTTTATGCCTTCGGAGCCGTCGTAGGTTGAGGTGGCACGCGTAGTTTAAATAGATAAATATGGCTTCTTCTATTTATTTAAATACCCCCAAACTTATAAAATCCTATCTTGGTGTAGAAAAATCACAAAAATAAAATAAAAATACCCTCTTGCTCAGTGAACAGAGGAGAATAATATGGAATAATTTTCGAGTCTATTTGATGCATAAAACATTTTTAATTAATTAAACACTATTTGGAATCATTTGATTCTCCACACATATTTACACATCACTTTGGTTTGAAATTTTAATATATTGTAGCCTCTATAAGGGGAAATTTTCTGTAATTTTTTTAAAATCAGAAGAGGTTCCTATATAGAGATCTATATTTTTCAAGTTGTTTCACATCATTTTCTTAAAATAATCATGGAAATTAGCATATTGGTTATTAAATCCCAATAAAATTTTGGAAGGTCTACCATGACCAGAGAAACCTTTAAAAATAATTTCATTGGTCGAGTCATTTAAAACATCGTTAAATTTTTCAAATATTAAATCACTAAGATAATTAATTTTGAAAAATATAAACATTTAAATGACATGACTTTTGATCTCCACTGTGATTTATGATCCAAAGAACTCATCATAAAAATTTCAAAATACTTTGAGTTCATTTAATAACTTAAATTGATTTTTAAGGATAAATACCACTCTTAACACTTAAATGATTTTTTAAAAATCAAAATATAATTCAAAAAATTATGAAACTTAGTTTTTTGAGTTCTTTGTGATCAGGGGTATTTTGTAAAAATAAAATGATATTTAAGATAAAAATTTTATTTTTAGCCTATTCTAAATATTTAAATAACTAAAAATTCATAAAAATAATAAAACTCATGGAAATGTTCTAAATTGTTTCCTAATCACTTAGGAATAATTAGAATATTTTCCTGATTTTCTAAATAATGATATTTATCTTTAAAGCATTAAAATTATTTTTAAAAGGCTAAAAATGAGTTTTCACTAAAATAATTCCAATAAATCAAGGAAAAATAATAAAAGAAAAAATTTGCTCCTCTGAGTTCTTTGACCTTAGAGAGATTTTCCAAAAATACAAAACTTAATTTTCACCACTTAAAATATTTTATTTTTATTAAGTAACCCATAATTTAAAATAATTCTAATAAATCACAGAGAATTCAAAAAATTGTGAAATTTGATCCAAAGACTCCTCTTTTCTAGGTTAACCTCTAGCAAGAATTTCAAGGGATTATAATTTACCTTGGTCAAGTAAGGAATTTTCTTTGAAAAATCCTTTTTTTGCATGAAAATAAATATGTAAATTAAATTAAATCTTGAAAAATCACATTTCCTCATCTGATGTCTCAATTGACCCATGAATGAGGTAGAGTGAAAATGTCAAAGTCATTTGAATTGAATTTGACAAATTATGAAATGTTAGAACCTTAGGGGCAAATGTGTAATTTTGGAAACCTTGCCTTAATTAACACTTAGGCCTAATTCAAGGAGGGAAAATGGGTAACCTCTGAGCTTAATCAATTTATTTGATGCTTGAAATACAAATGGGTTAATTGGTAGAAACCAATCTAATCAATTTATTTGATTTTGAAACATAAAGGGGTTTAATTATTAGAAACCAACCTCACTTTCTAATCAATTTATTTGATATTTGCAACACAAGGGGTTAATTGGTAGAAACGAATTTCACTTTCTTAATTAAGATTAATATTTCTAAATTATTAAAATTTGGAAGCTTATTAAAATTAAATGATCCTAGACTTAGGGGTATGTCTTTTGAAGTCAATAACTAATCAATTTAATACCCCTATGTTGACTTTCAAATAAAATTCAAATCATGAATCATGACCACTTAAAACTTAACCCTCTAATTAAGACACTCACCTATGTCTTAAAGGGCTTAGTGGTGACTTAGGCTAAATAAAAAAATTGACTAAATGACGATTGGAGAAATAAACATAATTAAATCAAACATCTTTGAAACACCACTAAGCCCAATTAGGTTTAAAATTTCGCTAAGTGTTCAAATTACACTAACTTGCCAANAATTACACTAACTTGCCTCTTTAAGGGTCTTCACCTACATAATTTTCAAATTAAATGATAAGTGATAATTACTCTATTCTTAGGGATAATTGACATCAGGGTTCATTGAGTAATAAGGGTATTTACAGGATGAATTTCTTAGGGATAATTGAGACATCATAGTTCACTGAGTAATAAGGGTATTTACAGGATGAACCGTTAGGCAACATAATGAGTTTAAATGGACTCGAGGCTTTTCACTAGTTGGTGAGAGAGAGGCATGGACCTACATTATAATAAGTTTAAATGAACTCGAGGCTTTTCACCAGTTGGTGAGAGGGAGGCATGGACCTGCTTCCACCTCCTAATTTGGGATACCTCAGAGGCCTATTAAACTTAATATTCTTCACTCAATGAAATCATCCTTAATTAAAATTTTAAGGACTCACCAAGATATGACATAGGTTTAGAGGCCTATTAAACTTAATATTCTTCGCTCAATGAAATCATCCTTAATTAAACTTTTAATGAGAGGCTTATTAAACTTAATATGCTTCGCTCAATGAAATCATCCTTAATTAAACTTTTAAGGACTCACCAAGATATGACATAAGGGTTAGTCGCTCAATGAAATCATCCTTAATTAAACTTTTAAGGACTCACCAAGATATGACATAGGGTTGGGAAAATTGCTCACCATGATATGGACAAGGTTCTTCGCTCAATGAAATCATCCTTAATTAAACTTTTAAGGACTCACCAAGATATGACAGAGAGTTAGGAAAATTACCAAAATTTTTACCTTTCCTGCTCTTCATAAACTGCCTTAACATGCATTTTAAGTTTCAGGTGGTGGAATGAGAAGACTTGTTAGGTACACTTTTACAGTTTTCAGTGTTGTCTTTCTTATACTTTCATATTGTACTTTTATACTTATAAATTTGCATGCTAAATAATGATGTCACCCTGAATGAAAACTAAAACCATCAGGATAGCCATATAACCATAACCAAAACCAAAACTAAAATCAACTAAGAGAAAATTCACTACCACAATATTCAAAATATAAAACAACTCAAAATTTAATCACAAACATCACATAAAACTACAGTTGCGACTAAATTAAGACGTCTCAATCAGATGATCGGGAATCCCCCNGATAATTACCCTATTCTTAGGGATAATTGGGACATCAATGTTCACTGAGCATTAAGGGTATTTACAGGATGAGCCATTAAACAACATAATAAGTTTAAATGGACTTGAGGCATTTCACTAGTTGAGGAGAGGGAGGCATGGACCTGCTTCCCTCTCCTAACTTGTTGGATATCTCAAAGGCTTATTAAACTTAATATTATCCGCTTAATGAAATCATCCTTAATTAAACTTTTAAGGACTCAGCAAGATACAACAAAGAGTTAGGAAAACCCCTCAGAACTCTACTTTCCTGCTCTTCATAAATGCCCTCACATGCATTTTAAGTTTCAGGTGGTGGAACGAGATGACTCGCTACTTTTACAGTTTTCAGGTTGTCTTTCTTGTACTTTCATACTGTACTTTTATACCTGCAAACTTGCATGCTAAACAACGATGTCACTCTGTATGAAAACTGAAACTATCAGGATAGCCACATAACCATAACCATAACAAAATCAAAAGTAAAATCAACCAAGATAAAATTTACAGCCACAACATTCAAAATATAAAATAACTCAAAATTTAATCACAAACATTACAAAAACCATAATTTTAATTAAATTAAGATGTCTCTATCGGATGATCGGGAATCCCTCTGAGGAGGAAACCTACGGTTGCTAACGAGGCTTCCCACGGTTTAAATGAAATTATGGAACTCATTAAGTTGGGTTTCGAGGCTTCCCACGGTTTAAATGAAATTATGGAACTCATTAAGTTGGGTTTGATAAATTCATTCAGGCTTCCCACGGTTTAAATGAAATTATGGAACTCATTAAGTTGGGTTTAGTAAGTTCATTTAGACTAAGTGGATCCAATAGAAAATAGTGACGCCAGAATGAGGGAACCGTAGGATCCTAACCGGTATCGCTCTAATCAACTTTAATATGCTTTCATAAAATTTAAAGAACTTCAACCATAGGGCCACCTAATTTGATATTATAACTTGACACACTAGATAACTCAAACTCGTCGCGGCAAGGAGGTTGGAGCTAGCTTGGTGGGCAGCACGACCATCTTCAACAACAAAACCTTTCTTCCCCAGCTAAACCAATCTTCCTTCCTTAAACTTAAATAACAAAGCCATAGGAATTTGATGTTGCTTGCTTATGCAACGTAAATCCTCACCTTATCTTTAGGCCTTTGTATAGCCTTGCTATATAATATAAGGCCTAACTCGTCTTAGGATTTTGAGGTTGTCGTTTGTCACGACCTAAATCCTCACATCTTCCAGGCTATTTGGGTGATCATTTCACGTGAATGTAAGCCCTAAATAATAAAATTGGCAGAATGAAACACCTAAATATTTCTCCTCAAATTTGAAGCCAAATATTAGGATAGCTTAAGAAGTGACCAAGATTCTCTTCTAGATCCATGACATCCTCTAGTTCTTCTTCCATTGGATTCTTCAATAAAATGTTTCAAATTTGAATCAATCCCCTTTCACATCTCTACATCTAATTTCATTGGAGAGTCAAATAAAATGTTCCAAATTTGAACCAATCCCCTTTCACACCTCTACGTTCGATTTTGTTGAAGAGTCCTACTCTTTGAAACTCCTTGAAGATAATATTTCCTGATTTTTATCGAGAGTCTTCTTAGGTGACTTTAGATTGAACCAATCCCCTTTCACACCTCTACGTCCGATCTCATTGAAAAGTCCTACCCTTTGAAATTTTTATTCTACAATAAAAATGTTCCAAATTTGAACTAGTCCCCTTTCACACATCTACGTCCGATTTCGTTGAAGAGTCCTACCCTTTGAAATTCTCTTTCACACCTCTACATCTGATCTCATTGAAAAGTCCTCCCCTTTGAAACTCCTTGAAGATAATATTTCTTGATTTTTATCGAGAGTCTTCTTAAGTGACTTTGGTCATTTAAGATGTAATTAACTAGTAGGGCATGCCCTTATATTTTTCTTAGGTGGCTTTGGTCATTTAAGATGTAATTAACTATAGGGGCTTGCCCTTATAGTAACATGTCCGAACCCAGCTTAATATAAACCCTATTTAATCCTTTATATTAAATAGGGGAACTTGTAGGCAAATACAAAGGTCACGCAGACCAAACAGACGTCACACTTTTCTTAAATTATTTGATCTAGTCTCATCCTCAATTCTTGTTTTTATCCTTCGGGATAGATACAGGATTTGAGGTACAGTGCTCTTTCATTTTAAATTATAAAAAAATATGGGGTCAGTTTGATTTTATACTTCAACGTCTTTCCGAAGTGGGTGACGGGATTTCGATTCCAGCGACCGACAGCTTCTTACGGGCAACCCCACAAACCAACCCGAAATAACGCCGACAGCTTCTGGCGACTCCGCTAGGGACAAGCTTTTCTCTACATACAAATTAAGAAATATTATCTTCACACATCAGTAATATGTTCATGTCCCCATTGGACCAAATTACTCTTCTTTCGTTAGCGTACTTTACCCATTTCTACCTTGGGAAAGTATAGCTAAATCCTTGGACTTCAGGACTAGCTGTTCAACCATCTCCGAAAAGAGGGGTTCAAAAGGCCATTAAGGATTACGAATTGGGTCTCAAATTAGGTTGGACCCCCAATAGGTGTGCTGGTGGATTAACTCCACCTGGGCATTTTGTGCCACGAATTGGGTCCCGCACTGGGTCCTAAACTTTTTCACAACTCCTTTTCACATTTGTTTTGCTGCTTCGCAAATTAAACCAAATCGTGTTATGCTGCGCGCACTTTAAAATATTAATTAATTTTACACCGTTTTAAATAAAGATGTTAAAATTACCTGTAAATTAAGACTCGTCCGGTCAACAGATTAACCTATACTTTCAGTGCTTAATCCAAGGATTATGAGGTTTCTGTTTTAAAGCCCGCTGCGATGGCCTAGCCAACGCTGACTTTTTCCCACAACCTACCAGCAGACCGCAATGCCTGTAATGTCACTCCCACCATCAAGTTCAGAGCTAGATTTGAAGACCTTGAGGTTATCCTTGGGAAAGCCCCATTCGTGGTAATGAAGATCGCTGCCCCGGAAGTTCAAGAGCCGTCTACAAAATTCAGTTTGAACTGCCTTCAAGACTTCTCTGCCGGCAAGAAGGCTAAAGCTGCTGCTGTTACGACCCCCGCCAAACCTTCTATCCCCGCTGCTGCTAAGGGGAAGGAAGTGATGATTGTCGATGATTCGGTTGAAGGATTAATTGTTCCACCACCCGTGTTTGAGATCGGTTCAAGCTCAAGGACAGTACCACTGACACAAACTCAAAGGAGGAACCACAATAGGAGAATTCAGAGGGCCATCAAAGCCCAGACTCCTGAGAGCACACCTGATGAGGAGGAGCCTCTTCAAGCTGAAGAAGTGTTACCAAAAATTTACCCACTCCTATGAGGGAGTAGATTCCATCCTCTGACAGATACTGATGGATATGAGAGTATCCGGAAGATTGTTGTCGCATTACCATCACCTCATGGACATGATGAGAAGGGTAAGAAATTCAGCCCCATCACTTGAGTTAGTGCAGTCTTCAGAAGGCTTGCCACTAAAGAAGGATGTTTTGTTAGTGAATTACTTAAACGAGTAGGACATGCAATTTCCCCTCATATGAAGAATAAAATTTTGAAGGATATTAAGTCCGCTAGAAAATCTCATAGTTCGACTATAAAGTCACCTGCCCGTGTGCCCGTCTGGCTCCGTTTGGGAAACCGAGTCAATACTGCTATGGTCACCACCGATCATACCACCACCAGGACCTCAGGTCGCCGGTCGATTAAGTCAAGATTGGGTCCGAGAGGTTTACGCATTATTCCTGCAATCATGGAAAGAAAGACAAGATGATTATCTGACACTGTAGCCAGTCTACACCACGGGGCACATACCTTCCCTCGACGTACCGATGCCTCTAGTAAGACGTCCAGTTCTGAGACATCATCGTCAAAGAAAAAGAAGGTATGGGTACCCAAGGTCGCTGCACCGATACAGTTCAATGAGCCTACAAGACAAGAAGTAAAACCAGTGCCTGAAATATCTAACATCGTCGCAACAATAGCCAGCGAGATGGAGGAACAACTTGAGGATTTCCATCAAGGACCTCCAGATCGCCAAGGAATCGATAATTGAGGAAAAAGTTGAGAAACTCAGGATCGAGATTTCTGAGTTGGCTCAAGAACACGGAGTTTCCGTCGATAGTGACAATGAGGATTTTGATTACAGTGATTACTTGGATGAAGATTTCGTAGATGTCCAAGTGATCAAAACCAGAGCTACCACATCTGCGCGCGAGGCTCAACCTCACACTGAAGAGAATGTCGTAGATGTGCTGCGTAGGGTTATCCTCCACAGGGATGAGCAAGTTGTTATACTGGAGAAAATAATAGAAGAGATGACTGCAACTATGACCGCCATGGCCACCATTCAGAGGCAATCACAAGCACCACGATTGGCTTCTCCAAAGATTAATCAGCCAGAAATCATACACATCGTAGATGAAAGAAGGGAGGCTACCTAGACAGATAAAGAAGAACCACCATAGAAGGAAACTCCATCAAGTTCCATGCCAAAAAAAGAGTTCAAGAAAATGGTTGAAAAAGTACGGAATGCCTTAGCCCAGTCCAAGGGCGGTGCATCAATTTTAAAGGCTAGACCTTACCCAGAGGAGTTTGATGCCTTGCCTTTCCCTAAGGGTTTTGTAACCCCAAACTTCAAGCTATTCGATAGAACTGGAAATCCCAGGCAGCACATAACACATTTTTGAGCCAATTGTGGCAACACAAGGAATAACGAAGCTCTACTCTATCAGCAGTTCGTCAGCAGCTTGTCAGGGATTTCTTTCGACTGGTACGACGACCTACCCAACGAGTCATTTAAAATATTTTTTGAGTTGGAACAACTATTTGTGAAAATTTTTGCTGGGGCACAACATCATGTGTCTGTTGGAGAACTCATGATGGAGAAGCATAAGTCTAGTGAAACCTTGACAGACTATATTTTGAGGTGGAGAAACCTTAGGATGTGAACCTCAGCTACAGGAACATCAAGCGATTGAGATTCTACTCAAAAGAATTCATGGGCTAGTAGCTTTCATGCTTAAGGGACTCACCATCAAATCTTTTGAGAAGCTACTGAGTAAAGCCAGAAGTCTACAAGAAGAAATGAAGCACATGGAGCCACATGAAAAGGCTAAGATGACCAGAGTATTTGAAAAGAAATCAGTGGTAGTTGCAACTGTCGACAAAGGAAAGAAGCTGATAACGATATAGGCAGAAGATCATTGTCAGTCTTCGTCACAGTACTCTCAGAAATAGAGCAGTCAATCCAACCAACGGCAGTCTCAGGAGGGATCACCTCGAACAGCGGGTAAAAGAATATCTTTGTTAGAGCGACAGAAAGTTATTTACTCCTTTAAAGATGAAGTTGTACCTAAGATATTCAAAAGATTAATGAAGAAACCAGAATTCAAACTACCTGATCCAAAGAAACCCGAAGAGGTGGATAAGAAAAATGAACCAAATTATTGCCCATACCACCGGTTACTTGGACACACTATAGACAAAAGCTTCATCTTTAATAACTGGCTCGAGAAGAACCTTAAGGAAGAGAATATAACAATCCCAAAGGAGTATTTGAGAGAACCTTAAAAAGGTTGCATAAACATGATTTCAGCTGAGTCAAGCTCCCCAATTGATCCATATGTCAGAACAGATGGATGGAGTACAACTTGGGATGAACTCAAGATGGTCCTCAATCTGATACAGGATTCATCAAAACAAGCTTCTACAAATACCAAAGAAGGATGGAATGAGGTTGGAGTAGATCATCCAAGAAGGTATTGAACAAGCTACAGTTTGCATCAAAACAAGCCTCCATTCAGAGTCTGCAACACACTGAGCCCGAGATGAAGATTTCACCAGAAAATCCGTCATCGTCCAGGACAAATAACAAGGAAAAGAAGACCGTCACTGCCAAGATCGATTGCACGGGGGGTAGGATAGGGGCTGCCTCTACTAGATTGGTTGTCTCGGATTCGGGGAAGAAAGTCCTCAAACCCTTGACTTTTAATGATTATCTTTTTGTCCCTCCGGGGTCTTATGAATATAATGGTTGTGATTTCAGCTACGTTTTGACTATTTTTGGTAACAACGTGACTGATTATAACCAAGCTAGTTGCAATCTCGATCCCCAAAATGATCCTCAAATCATATTTGAGTCCGATGAACTTGTTGTCAAGTCTAAAGAAGACATCAACGATATCTCTTACGACAACACTGATAACGAACAGCCAACTCTCGAGCGTCATGGTGCACCACTCGCCATCAACTTAGATCTCTCCGACGAAGAGGAAAAGACACCGGAAGATTCAAAAATGATATCTCCAAAAGAAGAAGTCACAAAAGTCAACTTAAGAAGCGGGAAAGTGTTACCACCAAGAACAGCTCCAACAGACAAAGGAAAACAGATGACTTGAGAAGAGATACCCCCACCTCCGCCAGTGGAAGAACCACATAATCAAGGAAAAGTTGGAGAATCATACAAAGTAGATTACAACGTGCTAGCTCATCTTAGGAAGTTCCCTGCCTGACTAATCATCTACGACACTCTGATCCTGTCAAAGGAGATGCGAGAATCTCTTGTTACAGCTTTGCTAGATCCAAAAATTTGCTTAGCTCAGTTGGCTAGCACATCCTCAGACTTCGACGTTCAGGAGCTCATCCCCTTTAAGATGATGTTAAGAGGATTCAACCAAAAGGGAGAATAAGCCCTTGGATCAATTTCATTACTCATGAAGGTTGGAGAACTTGTAACAACCATTAAATTTCATATCATCGACGCTGAGACCTCTTTCAACGTTCTATTGGGTCGACCGTGGATTCATGAGCATAACATGGTTCCATAATCTCTACATCGTGCATTAAATACCAGAAAGATGGTCAAGAAAATTGCATCAAGGGAGACCTACAACCATTTTCAATGCATGAAGTTGGTATCCATGAAGATGCTTCCTACAACGCACCTCCAAAGAAGACTGTCTTCTCGCGCGAAATTTTGACACACAAATATAAAGATTTAGAAGGATCACAAAAAGGTGGCCAGACCACTCCGCTTCAACGACCTTCTACCACTACCCTACAACGAGTTGGTGAAGGTTCTTCTACTTCACCCACCCGAGGTCAAGGCTGGTGTTGCGGACGAGGAAAGATCAATTTAATTATTGAACAAACTAGGCCAACTATCAACATTGGTGATGAAGACAGTTCTGAAAATGAAGTAATGATGACAAAACAAATGATCGGATAAACCACTTTGTGGATACTATGACCCTCACTCTGATTCTCCCTCAAAAGGTTAAGAGTTTAGAGGTCAAGGAAGTCCGTAGTGTTGGTTCAAAGCCGATCAAATTCTATCGTGCTTCTACCTCTACTGAGCTTGAAAAACATGTAAATTTGGATGTTGATTCTAAAAAATTAATGGAATTGCCTTTAGGTTACTTCTCGCCTTGTCTTCAAAAGTTAATTCAACTGGGGACGGTTACCAAAACCAAATGCCAAAAGATAAATTTCAACTCTTTGAAAAATTGTGGAATACTAAAAGACAAACTCCAAATTCAAAATAAGGTCTCAGATTTGGTACAGTTGGATCAGTCGATGATACTGAATTTTGCATGGTTGTTACTAGTGAGTCAGAAAAAGATTATCTCGACATAGATGATGACTCTACTGATCAACCAATAGAAGATGCTCCGCCAGAATTTGTGGAAGAAATTAAATCCACTATCAATAAATTGAAAGAGATTAACCTCAGGACTAAAGAACAACCCTGACCTACATTTATAAGTTCTCAACTTGATGACAAAGAGTATGCAAAACTGGTCAAACTATTAGCAGTATTCAAAGATTGCTTCGCATGGAGCTACGACAAAATGCCAGGACTGTCAGCAGATGTTGCAGTCCATAAACTCGGGGTGGACAAGAATGTAACCCCAATAAAACAAGCTCCAAGGAGAATGCACCTCAAAATAGAACAACAAGTCATTACCAAGGTGAAGAAGTTGATAGACACCAACTTTGTTAAAGAAGAGCAGTATCCCAGGTTGTTAGCTAATATTGTACCGGTTAAAAAGAAAAATGGATAGATCCACATTTGTGTCGACTTGAGAGATTTGAACAAGGCATGTCCAAAAGACGAGTTTCCACTAACTATACCAGAAGTGATGATGGATATCGCTTCAACACATGATATTTTCTCCTTCATGGATGGATCATCGGGGTATAGCCAAATCAAGATGGCTTCTGAAGATACAGCGCTTACAGCTTTCAAAACACGGATTGGAATCTTCTGTTACACAGTGATGCCATTCAACCTAAAGAATGCCGAAGTAACATATCAGCGTCCAATGACGAAGATTTTTGACGACCTCATTCACAATCAAGTAGAATGCTACGCAGATGATCTTGTCATCAAAAGTAAACGAAAAATAGACCATTTATATGATTTGAGGATTGTGTTTGAACGGTTACAAAGATATGACCTTAAAATGAATCCCCTAAAGTGCGCCTTTGGCGTCACCTCCCGAAAATTTCTAGGATTCGTTGTCCGTCATCGGGGAATCGAGATTAACCTGGATAATGTTAAAGCTATCTTAGAAATGCCTCCCCCTAAAACCTTGAAGTAGCTACGTTCCTTTCAGGGGAAGTTAGCGTATCTGAGACGCTTTATTTCTAATCTCTCAAGTAGGTGTCAACCTTTCTAGGCATTAACTAAAAAGGACACCAAATTTATTTGGGAAGAAAAATGCCAGCGGGCCTTTAAGGACGTTAAACAATATTTAATGAAACCTCCTGTTTTGCAGCCCTATCCCAGGGAAATCGTTGATACTTTATGCCGCGGCTTTGGATGACTCTCTTGGAGCCCTCTTAGCCCAAATCAATGAGGTGGGAAAAGAAGATCCTCTCTACTACTTGAGTCATCGTCTAATACCGACGGAGATAAGGTATCCACCCATTGATAAGCATTGTCTGACACTAATTTTCACCGCTCAAAAGATTAGACATTACATGCTTTCTCATAAGATCACCTTAATTTTGAAAGTTAATCCATTACAGTATTTGATGACCTGACCGACACTCTCCGGACATTTAGCGAGATGGTCAATGATCTTATTGCAATTTGATATAACTTTTGTGCCCCTCTGTGCTATCAAGGGATAGATTTTAGCAGATTTTCTCACTGCACACCCACTGTCAGCTGGGTCCTCTCTCAATGACGAGTTACCAAATGAGCAGATACTACAGATAGAATTTTCTAGTGCGTGAGGCTGGGAAATGTACTTCAATGGTGCTTCGTCATCCACAAAAGATAAAGGATCGGGGACAGTTATACCAGGCAAGATGGGATTGGTTTGATCTTTATCACGCCAGATAAGGGTATGTTGAGGTTCTCTACCCCCTGACGGAGCCATGTACTAACAAAGCAGAATATGAAGCCTTAATCACCGGATTGGAATTGGCAATTTTGATGGATATAACAAACATTGTCATTTATGGTGACTCTCAACCTGTCATCCTGCAAGTCACCGGACAATACAGAATTTTGAAACCAAGATTAACAGAATACCATCTGTACGAGATGAAGCTCCTGGAGTAGATTCCTGAGGTGACTTTCTACTTGATTCTTTGGGGAGATAATGCTCATGCCGACGCTTTAACAAAACTCACTAAGGAAATGGCGTGTCCCCCAGAGGATTCCATCGAAGTCACTGTGCAAGGAAGACAAGTCTTGTCTCAAAACGAATTCAAAACTCTACACAAACTTGCAAAATAAGAAACCGTAAATATAGTTGCAGACATCAACAATGATTGGTGCAAGCCATTAATAGAATATTTGCATACTGGAAAGCTGCCAGAGGACAGGTATGAGGCACACCACATCACAAGAAGGGTCATGTCTTACGCCCTGGTGGGAAATGTTCTCTACAGAAGATCGTTCGACCAAATGTGGCTACGGTGTTTGAGCAGAGCAAAGGCATAGAATATTATCAAAGAAGTACATGCCGGATTGTGTGGCGCTCACCAGTCGGGACCAAAAATGAAAATGAAGATTAAAATACTCAGATATTATTGGCCAGCAATGATGTCCGATTGCATGGATACCGCTAGAAGATGTCACAAATGCCAAGTGCATGGGGTGGTCTTACACCAGCCTCCGAATGTGCTACACCCAACTGCTGCCTCGTGGTCGTTCGAGTGTTGGGGCACAGACATAATAGGTCTGATAGATCCTCCATCTTCTAAGGGGCACAGATTCATACTTGGCGCTACTGTTTACTTCTCCAAATGCACAGAGGCAGTACCGTTACGTGAGGTTACGGCACAGCACGTCCTTCAATTTTTCAAAAGCCAAATCGTCTATCGTTTCGGAGTACCGCGAAGAATAATCTCTGACAATGGGACAACTTTTAAAAGGGGTAAAGATCAAAAATTTTGTTCAACATGGGATAGATTAGAGACACTCTACAATTTACTATCCCAGAGCAAATGGTCTGGCTGAAGCTTTCAACAAGACACTGGTACAAATTTTGAACAAAACACTGGAAGAAAATAAAAGGGATTGGCATAACAAACTGTTAGAAGCCTTAACGGATCAACTTTTCAGGACTCCCACTCAGTGTACACCTTATATGCTCGTGTACGGGACCGAGGCCGTACTACCGCTAGAAATCGAGACACCATCTCTCAGAATCGCCAACTCACAACGGATGAAAGCGCAAAACTCTGGCTTGAAGAACTTGAAAGTCTCGAGGGAAAATGATTGTAAGCACATCAACATTTGGAGCTCTACTATGACAAAGTGGTCCACCCAAAGACATTCAAAATTGGTGACCTCATACTCGTGCTAAAAAGACATTCTTGCTCTCCGCAAAATAGGTGCCAAATTCGAGCCAACTTGGGAGGGACCATTTGTCGTTGAGAAGGACTATACAAAAGGAGCCTACCAGTTAGTGGACTTCCGGGGTGAGAGACCCATGCTACCGATAAATGGACGATACCTGAAAACCTATTACGCGACCTGATGCTGCTTAATGTTGCTTACCTCTGCTTGCCTCCACTTGCTTTGAAAATTTTGAAACCTTGATTGTTTTAGGCTTATCTATATGGCCATATGTCTATGACCGGGTCCAAATTTTGTAATTAATCTCATATATAATAGAAATTTTCAGAAAATTTTTTGAACTTCACACGTTCTCTTTTCTACTTTTGGATTTAAAAATTCCATTAAATTAAAAACAAACTCACACATAAAATGAGTAATCCTTTTCATAAAAAAAAACTAAAATTTACTTTAATAAATACTCTGTTTTGTTCTTGTTCATGCCAAACTTCGGCCCACTGATGTTTCTTTCGGTCATCTGTAGAAAAATGTCAGAACAAAGGCTGATCTTTGCCTTCCAGAATGGCTGGAACCTCGCACTGAATGAAGAGATGGCGCCACAAGGAGGTGTCATAGATTTCGGCATGGATTTCAACAAGATTGATATGGACTATGATGGTCCTCTAATGGGCGTAGTCAGCAAAGAAGAAAAGAAGGGACTACCATCACTATTGAGGGTGACCAGTCAAGACGACGTGTCACGTAAGGGTAAAAACGTGATAGCAGAACAAGATCCGATGAGGGGCCCAGCCGACTGCCCTCCATTATAGCTACTCCAGCAAGGGGCTTAACAACTGCCCACAGTGAACAACTACCAAATACTCCACTCCGCAGAACGCAACGTAGAAATGCAAGCCGAAAGAAACAGAGAGCCTTTCTGCGATAGGAACGCAAATGCCAAAGAAACGTGAGCAGTTTTCTTACCCCCATTCCTGAGGGACATATCTACGATCCAGATCTGAAAGAGACTTCTGCCAGCCTTCCCACTATAGATGAAGAGTCAGGATTTCTGACAGGATCAGATGTACCCCCGGTCCCAGATATCTTGTTCAGAGGTTGCTAAAAATGCAACGTCGAGATACCAGCAAGGACATCAGTCACGGGCACATTTGTAGAATGCTCGGACTGCAACGTTCTACTTGTACATCGTTTCAATACCTTAGAATAATACACTGCAACCACCAACGAGTCTCAGACTCCATATTTTGTGGCAAATGAACCGTATGTTCTACTGGGGACGGACCAGCGTGCACCACGGAGTCCTGGATCATACATCCCACTCGAGGCTGAATCTCATATTCCGGATCGGCCAACGCCACTTTGGATTCCCGCCGAGGCCCGGAGGAAGGAACACCCTAAGCAGCTGCCAACTCCCGCTATGTTAGAATACTACGAAATAAGCAAGGTAAATAAAAGAGAATCTAAGTTCTATGATGAGGTTGAAGGAAAGTTTATCAACATTTTGGAAGGTCTAGAGCTATATACCACTGTTTTCTCTGAAACTGATGAAAGAAGCATCCTAGATAGTATCTTTGATTTAAGAGTTAGAGGTCGAGCAGGCCTTCTCATGGAAAGAACGTATTCCAAGCCAAAGAAATGGATGCGGGGAAAGGGAAGAATCACCATCCAGTGCGAATGTTGCTACAATTTTACAAACGATAGACAGGGGAATCCGCCTGGGATCCTCAGATACGACCAAGTGGATCTGTTACCACTGATGATAAAGTGGATGATAAAGAGAATGGTCAAGTGGAATATCCTACCCGCCACTTGCATTCCTAATAGTTGTATCATCAACATTTATGAAGTAGGTGACTGCATTCCTCCGCACAATGACCATCATGACTTTGTGAGGCCTTTCTGCACGGTCTCGTTCATGAGTAAGAGCAATATTTTGTTTGGAAAACAAATCGATGCAATCGGCCCTGGTGAATTTAGAGGAGCTGTGGAGATTTCTCTCCCAGTTGGTTCAGTACTTGTTCTCAAGGGCAACAATGCAGACGTGGCCAAGCACTGCATTCAAGGAGTACGACACCGTAGGGTGTCCGTGACCTTCCGCAGAATGGATGACAGTTAGATACCATATGGATTCCAGCAAGACTCGGATTTGGAGGAACTGTTTCCTTACGAGCTATGAGAAGGTTGTACCTTTGAGTACTTGCAGAAGGGAACTCTTATCCTGGAGCATGACTCAGAATGTCTGCTTAAGCAGGAGCTCGATATACCAAGCGCAAAGGATTCACTTGCTTTATTTTAACAAGCATGACATGTATCTGATGTAATCGGTCATGATGTACTCATATCTTGAGAAGACTCTCAATGCATTTCAGCATGTATTACATGATGTACTTTCTACTCATATCTTGAGAATACTCTCAATGCATTTCAGCATGTATTACGTGATGTACTCTTTTTGAGGCATTAGCCTATGTTTGATCTGTTTGAGATGACTCTCAATGCATTTCAGCATGTATTACATGATGTACTCTCTTTGAGGCATTAGCTTCAATGCATTTCAGCATGTATTACATGATGTACTCTCTTTGAGGCATTAGCCTATATTTGATATGTAGTATCTTTATTGAAGCAAATGCATTTCAGTGTATTACATTGTACTCTCTTTGAGGCATTAGCCTATATTTGATCTGTAGCATCTTTATTGAAGCAGATTAACGGAAATTTCTCTCAAGTTGTGCCTTTCTGTCAATTCCCTTTTTGTGCGATGGATGAAAGCCGCGAACCATGCAATGGTTCAGAGTTCCAATGAACAAACAACGAAACAAAAAATCTTCAACAACGAACAAAACACAAATAAAAGATAATAGTAAATGAATAAATAACAAAACAAATTACTTTTGAAAATCAACCAATTGAAACTAAAACTTTAAAAATGCATTTTTGAAAAATCAATTGTGACAAAAACAACAAGAAAATAAAACAAACCTGTTGAGTGGATACTTTCATTTTTTGGATTTCCTACTCTTTGTCCGTGCAGCACAACCATCGTTACCTACATTACCCCTTTGCACATCCTTGCAGAATTTCACATTCTGCACAAAAACTCCACAAAACTCTACAAACCCTCTCCAAAATCAACCTTCTCATATAACACACTACTGCAAATTCAACATCACAAACTCTTGGTAAATTTCATATCACATCTTCAAATCAGTACCTAAATCTTGATTCTCACATTTTGAGGTTGATACCTAAATTTCGACTCTCTCCTGGAATTGATACCCACATTTCAATTCTTTCATTTTTGAATTGAGACCTACATTTTAATTCTTTCATCTCACAATTGATACTTACATTTCAATTCACATTTCTGAATCAGTCCTACATTTCTGATTCTTTACATTTGAGGTCAGACCTTACATTCCGACGCCTTCTTTTAAGAATTGACCTACATTTCAATTGCATTTCTGAATCAGTCCTACATTTCTGATTCATTACATTCGAGGTCGGTCCTTACATTCTGATGCTTTCTTTTGAAGAATCAGTCCTACATTTCTGATTCTTTACATTTGAGGTCGGACCTTACATTCTGACACCTTCTTTTGAGGATTGACCTACATTTCAATTCTCATTTCTAAATCAGTCCAACATTTCTGATTCATTACATTTGAGGTCGGACCTTACATTCCGACGCCTTCCTTTGAGAATTGACTTACATTTCAATTCTCATTTCCGAATCAGTCCTAAATTTCTGATTATTTACATTTGAGGTCGGTCCTTACATTCTGACACCATCTTTTGAGAATTGATCTACATTTCAATTCTCATTTTTGAATCAGTCCTAAATTTATGATTCTTTACATTTGAGGTTGGTCCTTACATTCTGACACCTTCTTTTGAGAATTGACCTACATTTCAATTGCCATTTCCGAATCAGTCATAAATTTTTTATTCTTTATATTTGAGGTCGGTCCTTACATTCCGACACATTCTTTTGAGAATTGACTTACATTTCAATTCTCATTTCCGAATCAGTCCTAAATTTTTTATTCTTCACATTTGAGGTCGGTCCTTACATTCCGACACCTTCTTTTGAGAATTGACCAAAATTTCAATATTCATTTCCGAATCAGTCCTAAATTTCTGATTCTTTACATTTGAGGTCGGTCCTTACATTCTGACACCTTCTTTTGAGAATTGACCTAAATTTCAATTCTCATTTCTGAATCAGTCCTAAATTTTTGATTCTTTATATTTGAGGTCGGTCCTTACATTCTGACACCTTCTTTTGAGAATTGACCTACATTTCAATTCTCATTTCCAAATCAGTCCTAAATTTCCGATTCTTTACATTTTAGGTCGGTCCTTACACTCCGACACCTTCTTTTGAGAATTGACCTACATTTCAGTTCTCATTTCTGAATCAATCCTAAATTTCTGATTCTTTACATTTGAGGTCGGTCCTTACATTCCGACACTTTTATTTGAGAATTGACCTACATTTCAATTCTCATTTCAGAATCAATCCTAAATTTCTGATTCTTTAAATTTGTGGTCGATCCTTACATTCCGACACCTTCTTCTGAGAATTGACCTACATTTCAACTCTCATTTCCAAATCAGTCTTAAATTTTTTATTCTTTACATTTGAGGTCGGTCCTTACATTCCGACACCTTCTTTTAAGAATTGACCTACTTTTCAGTTCTCATTTCTGAATCAGTCCTAAATTTCTGATTCGTTACATTTGAGGTCGGTACTTACATTCCAACACCTTCTTTTGAGAATTGACCTACATTTCAATTTTCATTTTTGAATCAGTCCTAAATTTCTGTTTCTTTACATTAGAGGTCGATCCTTACATTTCGACACCTTCTTTTGAGAATTGACCTACTTTTCAATTCTCATTTCTGAATCAGTCCTAAATTTCTGATTCTTTACATTTAAGGTCGGTCATTACATTCCGACACCTTTTTTTGAGAATTGACCTACATTTCAATTCTCATTTTCAAATTAGTTCTAAATTTCTGATTCTTTACATTTGAGGTCGGTCCTTACATTCCGGCACGTTCTTTTGAGAATTGCCCTACATTTCAATTCTCATTTCCGAATCAGTCCTAACTTTTTGATTCTTTACCTTTGAGGTCGGTCCTTACATTCCGACACCTTCTTTTGAGAATTGACCTACATTTCTATTCTCATTTCTGAATCAGTCCTAAATTTTTGATTCTTTACATTTAAGGTCGGTCCTTAAATTCCAACACCTTCTTTTGAGAATTGACCTACATTTCAATTCTCATTTCCGAATCAGTCCTAAATTTTTTATTCTTTACAATTGAGGTCGGTCCGTACATTCTGACACGTTCTTTTGAGAATTGACCTACATTTCAATTCTCATTTTTGAATCAGTCCTAAATTTCTGATTCTTTACATTTGAGATCAGTCCTTACATTCCGACACCTTCTTTGGAGAATTGACCTACATTTCAAATCTCATTTTCGAATCAGTCCTACACTTCTGATTCATTACATTCGAGGTCGGCCCACACTCCGACTCTCTCTCTCTCACTCCCTCTCTTTTTCGAGTTGATATTTGAATTTCAAGTCCTACCTCAGGGTCAACACTTACATTTTAACTTCCATCCTTAGGAAATCTTTGAAATTTCATAGCTCAAAATTCACTCTCTAATCCCCAGCGATAGTCCCTACTCCTTGATTTCAACTAGAAGATCACCTGCTAATTCCCCGACAGAAACAAATCACACACTCAACTCTATGTGTACTTCTAGATCTTTTGATTTAGGAGTCTGTATTGATTTTTTTTTATCTCATCGGTGAACGCCAATACGCGCGGTGTGCTTGCCAAGCACACCCCACCTATTGGGGGTCCATTTGTTGACCTCAATTTTGGTTGAGGTTTAGTTTTTTCTCTTTAGTAGCCTAGGGTCTAGCCATGAAACTTTTCCTATTGACTAATTCCTAGAAAACTAGACATGGAACCCTCACCACTAGAAATTCCAAACCCTTCTCCACTCAATTTGAAGTTGCACATATTGGTCCTAACCTCCAAACACTTAGTAGGTGGGGTCACTGTGGGGGAAACTCAAGATGAGTGTCGGCACTATTTTTGGTGTGGGGTTTGCCCGTAAGAAGCTGTCGGTCATCGGAA
>JXCR01037826.1:47131-67554 GCA_002079205.1 Phalaenopsis hybrid cultivar | reverse complement strand
AAAAAAAATATATATATATATATATATATATATATATATATATATATATATATATATATATATATATATATATATATATATATCTCTCTCTCTCTCTCTCTCTCTCTCTCTCTCTCTCTCTCTCTCATCCCTTCTCTCTCTACCTACAAGCCGCACAGAGGAAGAAATAAAAAAACACAGCATCTTGCGATTTCTTTCTTCTCTTAGGCAGAGCACTGAACCACCATAGGAAGCCGTAGTATGTGATTCTTTTCCCGGTAAAACCAACGCCCGAGTGAAATTACAAGGGGAGTTTTAACATGCCTTTTTATTAATTTCATCGTGCAATTAGACCTATTACGGAATTAATCAAATATTTAATGAGGTTCACTAGTTTTTTTTTTCTTTTGCAACAGATCGTAGATGGTGGGATTCATGTAAGGAAAGCTATAGAAAATATAGGGAATGAATTAAGAGCAATTAATTTGCAATTAATTTTGAGTATCAAATCCAATTTGCTGTCAAACATGAGAATTTGCCAATTTGAACAGTGGACCGGTTTCCATATTCATAACAAATCGCACACTTGGAGACTGGTACACTGGTTGCGTCACTATTTTCTTCAAATATGATATCCTCCATCTCTGCAACTCAAAGCCCCTGTCTTCAAGCTAGAAGACCAACTGAAGTTCCGCACAACTTCAGTTTCTCAAGAGTAAAACCCTTAGTCGACATATCAGCGTCAACATAGCCTCGTACCTCCAAGCTCTTTTCTGGGTTACTCATGTTTCTACTTACAACTCCTACTGCATGGACAATATCCTACATCTGTTGAAAGCCTTTTCAACAAGTCCAACATTGTGCTTCTTACTGTCATCAAGCTCATTCTTTACCCGGTACACCCACTTGTTGTGCAATGTATTCTTCCATAGTGGAAGTTTTGTCAGCACCCAAGTCTGATTTCCTAGCAGAAAATCCATCTCCTTCTTCATGGTCAGCCCTAACTTGCTTGAATTTTCATCTTGCAAAATTTCTTTATAGCTCTGACTCATGTGACCAAGCCTGTAATGCCGCAAATCTATCATGCTCTCTGCAATTGTAGTGGTAACAGTGTTGATTAAAATTGTAGTGATATATATTATATCAATTTTCTTACCCCGAACAAGTACTACTGCTTATTTGGTAACCTTCCAGGTGTTATCTGAGAACACTACCGAATGACCATTCTCATTGAGTTGCCCAACAGAAATAAGATTTTTCTTCAATTTAGGAATGTATCTGACCTTTTGGAAAGTCTATTTGCTCTTGTTAAGGAGAGTAATATCAACGTCTCTCATCTCCACCGCGCTCCGAGCTTTTCCATCAGTCAAATATATCTTCCTAAAGTCATCTACAACATAGTTTCACATTAACTATCGGTGGGAAGATGTATGACAGAAAGCTTCTGAATCAAGTATCAAGTCATCAACATAATTGTGAACTGTCAGCAGTAGCGCATCATGTACTTCTTCAGATACAACATTAGCGCTATCATTCTCATTCTTCTTGGGATTCTAGCAGTTCCTTTTTATGTGACCTATTTTGCATAATTCCAACAGGTTGCATGCTGGTCAGACTTTGATTTTGAGTTTCCTCTGTTTGAGTTCCTGTCGTGTGATCTCTCTCTGGAATCAACATTCAATGTCGAACTCGAACCTGAGGACTCGCTAGAATATTTCCTGCGCACCACCTCAACCAAAATCAAATCACATATATCATCATATTTCAGTTTAAATTTATTTACAAAATTGTTAAATGACATCCTCATGACTTCCCAACTATTTGACAATGCAACTAACAATATAAGCACACATATGTCATCGTCAAAATCAATTTTCACATACGACAATTGATTTTTGATAGTATTGAAATCATTTAGATGCTGACGGCAGACACATTCCGTCATCGTCAAATTGAATAATGTTTTCATTAAATGCACATTGTTATTCGTCGAAGGCTTTTCATACATACCTGATAAAGCCACCAAAAGATCTGCAGTAGTCATCTCCTTGATGACATTATGAGCAACCGATCTTGACAAGGTTAATCGTATAACCCCGAGAACCTATCGATTCAACAGATTCCATAACGACTCGTCCATCTTCTTTGGTTGCTTTCCCAGTAAAGGAAGATGAAGTTTCTTTCTATAGAAGTAGTCATCTATCTGTATCATCCAGTAACCAAAATGTCATTAAACTTCTCAATCCCCGATGTCATCACATCATCTCTTAGCATCATTCTTCCTTAGATACGAACTAAGGCTTTGATACCAATTATTGTGAAAAATGATTGCAATAATTTGAAAAATGAAACGAGAAAATCGCAAAACAGAAAACACAGTGGAATACACAGATTTACGTGGTTTGACAATTTTCTTACGTTCACGGAGTTGCAGAAGTTTTTATTCACTCGAGGATTTCACCCGTCGACCCATCGATCACCTCGACAATTACATGAAAAGATCTATCTCTTCCTCTCTTTCTCTCCTCTCTTCTCTTATACTTGCAAGCCACACGAAGGAAAAGAAAAAAAAAGACAACATCTTGTGATTTCTTTCTTCCCTTAGGTAGAGCACCGAACCAACACAGGAAATTGTAACATGTGATTCATTTTCCTGTAAAACCGAACACCCGAGAGAGATTACAATGGGAGTTATAGCATGTCTATTTATTAATTTCATCATGTTATTAGACTCATTTAGGAATTAATCAAATAATTAATGAACCCATTAATTATTTCTTTTTCTCTTCTGCAGCAAATCATAGAAAACAGAATTCATGCAAGAAAAACTGTAGAAAATTTAGAGAAGAAATTCAGAGTAATTAATTTACAATTAATTTCGAGTATTAAATCCATTTTGCTGCCAAACATGAGAAACGACCAATTTGAACAGTGGACTGATTTCCATTTTCACAACAGATGTAAAGCTAGGACAAGTGCTTCCCCCCAAAATGAAGATGTGATGTTACCTTCATGTTTCAGGTAAGATTGAAGTTGTAGGAGGAGAAAGATGGGAGTTTAGAGTCTCCATACATCACTGGTATCACAGTGTTCAGTCTCGAAGGCGATGGTTTTGGGCAAAACCTAAAGGAGCAGAAGCATGAGATAAGATTTTGGGTTGAGAGTGGGATAAAATTTTACATATGAGTACGAACACTGTTATGTTCCGGACTCCAATAAAATTAAGTGAAGTATACAAAATTTTAAAAATCACTTGCATTCCGACCTATAAATTTATAACTTTTTTAAAAGAGAGCCTACTAAAATACACTTAATGTTGTGTTATTGGAGTTCGGACGCAGAACTACGTCGGACTCCATATAAATGGAGCTAAAAATAATTAGATGTATATATATATATACATCTAATTATTTTTCTTCTAATTACTTAATTTAATTATTATTTTACTCTAATAATAATTATTAATAATAATTATTAATAATAATATCTCTTTTCCTAATAAGCGGCTCGTGAGCCAACCAAACTCATACTCAATTAGTTATTCAAGTTCAAACTCAAATTGAGATTGACTAGTGTTTAACTCCACTCATTTACATTACACCTTTATTAAAATATGAATTGTCATGCTTGTTTAAGTGAAAATTAAGAGCAAAAGAAAGCATTAATTATTATTATTTAAGAATTGATGAGAAAATAACTTTTATTTATCATAATTAATAGATTATTAGGTGAGTTCTTTTTTTAAAATAAATATTGAGCACCCAAATATAACACATGATGGTCATATATTTACATTAAACTTTAATTTAATTTTTATCTTTAAAATATTTTATCAATACATATGAAATATCTTTTAAAAAAAAATAGTAATAGCCATATTTTTTATACATTATGTGATTGCTATAAATATTAAAATAAAAACTCAAGTCCAAGAATTGTGAGCTATATATATGTCAACGCACATTTACTAAAAATTTCAGCTAAGGCAGCGACTGAGAGATCCTTCTATTTGTCTTGACTCTTGAGATAGAGAGAGGCAAGTAAATGGAATTCCCTTTTACTTCCTTTTCCATCTCTTCATCCNGGTAAGAATAATGTATTACAGATTTATAATAGAAGCCTTGTAGTTGTTGTATTTACATGGTTGATGTGTATATTTTCAATTTCACTGAACCATATCATATTTGCAGCCTATGTTATATATGTGTTGCCCCTCTCTTGAAACTTTAGCTATATATAGGATCATAAAGTGCTCTATAGCATGTGCTTAAAATAAAAATAAAATGTAATAATACTTGTTTTATTTTTTTTTTCCATAATTTGGCATGAGCGAGTAACGTATTTTTCATCAGTTCTTCCTCTTGTAATTTTTTTTAGTTTTTTTCTCTTTCTTTATCATATTCACTGTTAAGTGAGTTATGNGTGGGGAAAGAGTTCAGGGAGCTCGTTGGAGACATCACCGAGCTTCTTGGCCTGCCAAATGTCTCCGATTTTTTTCCGGTGATGGCGAGATTCGATTTGCAGGGGATACAGAGGAAGATGAAGGTTTTGTTGGAGAGATTTGATGGGATTTTTGCAAGAATTATAGAGATGAAGAGAAAAAAGAAGATGAAAGATGGGATGAATGAGGAAAAGAAGGATTTTTTGGATTACATGCTTATGTTAGAGGAGAAGGGAAGTGAGAGCAAGGAAACCTTCTCCATGACCCATATTAAGGCATTGCTCATGGTAAATTTTATTTTTTTTTCTCTTTTGAAGTAATTTTAAAAAGAAATAGGTGCTGCTGAAATTAATCCAAATTATTTTTTGAATTACTTTTAGATTAATTTAATTTATATATTATTTTCATCTTTATATTTTGATTTTAGCATCATGACTTTTTTCTACTTATTTTCTAGGGGCTTTTATATACATAGCACACAAAACTTCATATTTATCTATCTTTTCATGCACAAGTAAAGTGTTATATGTGTAAAAATAAAATTTTGGGGGTGAGATGAGTAAATCCATAGGAATTGAGTTTTATGAATGTAATTTTCCTATTTTTTATTCCTGTAGTGTATTATGTTCTATTATTGTGCATTTGACTACAATTAATTATAACTTGTAACATATATAAAAATAAATCTCACATGGGAGGGATGGGGGCCTAGTAAATTGTATTCTTGATAACATAGATTTATAAAAAAATTATTTTTTATTTAACTTTAGATGTGACTTTCCCAACTAAGAATAGTGTGTGTGTGTGTGATTTGAGAGGACTTACAACTTTCAGAGGACTGCTTTACCAACAGGTCATGGTACGCGCGCGCCTCCACACACATGCACACACAGATATATATCGTTTTCCCTTTTAGAGTTGTATCCGAGGGTTCAAGTTGCGCTCCGGTTGTATCTCACTTTTGAAATGATGATTAACCAAGATCTACCCTGCTCCATCCTTCCCGCATCATTCGTCTCCTCCTTTCCTTGTTGTCGTTGCCCAGAACTGTCATTTCCTGTTGTTCCAGCTCTCCAATCTTAATGATGCTACCTAGAACAGCGATATTTCCTTGTTTGGTTCGTCGTCCCCCTCGCTGTAGGGCACAAATTTGATGAAACGAGGGCAACCTATCAAAACTCCTCCCTTGCTGGCGACTCTGTCCCTCGCTCCCTCCCTGTTGCTCAGATCTCATAGTTACTGGAGTTTTGGGTAAGAGTGGAATGAGGTGATTGATCTGACGGAGAGCAAGATCGAGAATGTAGGAGAAGTGGAAGACGATTCCTCGATGCTTCCTCTACTTCTGCAAAAGCTTCGAGGAGCACAAGAATCAGTTCAAGAGTATTTACACAAAATTCATATGCATGCAATCCTTCTTTTTACATTTTCCTGTTTTTTTACTTTTCTAAAATTCATTGAAGTATATGCTTGAAAATAAATTTTTATCTTAATTAAATTAGTAATAATAATATTTTTATATGATTTAAGAGGTTAAGAGTCATTAAGTATATATAAAATTTTTAAGTATTAGATGGATAATTTTAGGATATTTATTATTAAAAAAAAGTGCTTGAATTAAAACTATCTTCTATCTATGTGCTATCTATGTGGTAAGAATAATGTATTACAGATTTATAATAGAAGCCTTGTAGTTGTTGTATTTACATGGTTGATGTGTATATTTTCAATTTCACTGAACCATATCATATTTGCAGCCTATGTTATATATGTGTTGCCCCTCTCTTGAAACTTTAGCTATATATAGGATCATAAAGTGCTCTATAGCATGTGCTTAAAATAAAAATAAAATGTAATAATACTTGTTTTATTTTTTTTTTCCATAATTTGGCATGAGCGAGTAACGTATTTTTCATCAGTTCTTCCTCTTGTAATTTTTTTTAGTTTTTTTCTCTTTCTTTATCATATTCACTGTTAAGTGAGTTATGTATCTGAACTTCTGTTCTATTTGAAATGAATTTCTGTTTATGAAGTATCAAATATATGGCTGTCAGAGTTCTGTTTTAAAAAGTTTTACAAATAAAGGGCATAATGATCATTTTTTCTAAAACAACTGCCCAACAATTGTTTTCACACAACTGTAACAAACAAACAACCAACTTCCTTGTAGCAGCATCGTAGGGAACCTCAGCTGTAACTGAAAAACTGAAAAGCTACAACTGCCCCAAACCGACCTTGAACTTCAAATGAAAAACAACTTTACACTTTCCGAACAAACAACTAAATTTTCAATATGCAAGAATTGAAATACAATACACCATAAATGTTGAGATGATTTAGTAAATCGTGTAAATCCAAAATTATTAAATTAGGTAAGGCTTAAATCCTAAAAATTATTTGGCAACACATTTAGTAAATCCTGTTAAATCCCATCAAATCGTTCGACAAATTCTGTCGGAATTTAAAAAGTTAATATTTTTATAATAGAAAATATAATTAAATTGTGATTATCATTTTATTATTAAAATTAATTATTGCATTTAATTAAATTAAATTAAATTTATTTTAATTATGCTAATTAATAATTAAACATTTACTTAATTAATCAATTATTAATAAAATTTTAGTACATTAATTTTTTATTAAGCAATAATTTATAATTAATTAATTATTATTTTGTTATTAATTATAATAATCAAAGATTAATTTGAATTTTATTAGCAATTATAAATTTGAAAATGTATTTTTATTAATAAATTAATTATCAAATAATTACATTTATATTAATCTAATTATATTTAAGGTGATAATATATTAATTATTAACCAATTAAATTAAGAAAACTAACTTCAATAAAAAAACTTAAAAGCACAAATTATTCAAATTATCTTTCTTTGGTTTTGCCCAAACACCCCTCCACTCAAAGAAATAATTTGATATACGGAGTCCGACGCAGCTCTGCGTACGAACTCCAATAACACAACATTAAGTGTATTTTAGTGAGCTCTCTTTTAAAAAAAGTTATAAATTTAGTCGATATGCAAGTGATTTTTAAAATTTTGTATACTGCACTTAATTTTATTACAGTCCGGAACATAACTTTGTTCGTACTCATATGTAAATTTTATCCCTCTCAACTCAAAATCTTATCTCATGCTCCTACCCCTCTAGGTTTTGCCCAAAACCATTGCCTTCGAGACTGAACATTGTGATACCAGTGATGTATGGAGACCCTAAACTCCCATCTTTCTCCTCCTACAACTTCAATCTTACCCGAAACATGAAGGTAACATCACATCTTCATTTTTGGGGGAAGCACTCGTCCTAGCTTTACATTTGTTGTGAAAATGGAAACTGGTTAACTGTTCAAATTGGTTGTTTCTCATGTTTGGCAGCAAATTTGATTTGATATTCAAAATTAATTGTGAATTAATTGCTCTGAATTTCTTCTCTAAATTTTCTACAGTTTTTCTTGCATGAATTCCGCTTTCTATGATTTGCTGCAGAAGAGAAGAAGAAATAGTTAATGGGCTTCATTAATTATTTGATTAATTCCTAAATGAGCTTAATAACATGATGAAATTAATAAATAGTCATGCTACAACTCCCATTGTAATCTCTCTCGGACATTGGTTTTACCAGAAAAGTAATCACATGTTACAGCTTCCTGTATTGGTTCAGTGCTCTGCCTAAGGGAAGAAAGAAATCTCAAGATGTTGTCTTTTTTTTTTCCTCCGTGTGGCTTGCAAGTATAGAGAAAAGGGAGGAGAGAGAGAGAGAAGAAGTGAGAGATCTTTTCTTGTAATCGTCAAGGTGATTGATAGGTCGACGGGTGTAATCCTCAAGCGAATAAAGTCCTCTGCAACTCTGTGGATGTAAGAAATTTGTCGAACCACGAAAATCTGTGTATTCCAGTGTGTTTTCTGTTTTGCGATTTTTCTCGTTTCTTTTTTTAAATTATTGCAATCATTTTTCACAACAATTGATATCAGATCCTTAATTCGTATCTAAGGAAGAACGATGCTCGGAGATGATGTGATGGCATCGGGGTTCGAGAAATTTAATGACATTTTGGTTACTAAATGATACATATAGAGGACTATTGTTTTTCTCGGTTCATTTTAGATCTCGGAGTAGCCAGCTTGCTATTTATGTGTCGTCGTATAATTTTCCTATTCGAATAAGTCTCCCTCCCGAATCAAATGAATGACTCGAAGAGGAGAGGAATCGAATAAAAAAATGACGTACGACAACAAATAGACAAACAAATCAAAAGAAAACGAAAGACTTACATAAGGGTAATCCTCGTGTGATGAGTCGAAAGTATACGTCCAAACAGAATCAGATCGAAATACCCTGGAAAACAACATCCACGAGCAGAATCTCTATATAAGTCACCCGTAACCAGAGAACCAAAAAAAATTTTTTTGTTGTGGGGTCAAAAGTCTCCTAGAGGAACGTATTCCTACTGGTTAATCGCATCCTGGGGAATACCCAAGAAGACTCTCGATGAAAGCAGTTTCGCTTTATCATCATCAATCTGGGGCATAGGTTATCAAAAGTTGATTATTTCGTATGGGATGGTCCTAATGCTTTGAAGCTCACACCAAGCCATCAGAAGTAAATCTCTTATATCCAAATGAATAGCGGCTTCTCAGCACACGATACATACGAAATAATCATAGATCACTTGATGGGGGCATCCCGATACGTCATAGCACATCATGGTCGTAAGGGCAGATGACAAATCGTCGTATCCCAAATGTGCGACAGCTTATCGGCATCGGGCCGTCAAAGTGATATCAACGAGGTTAAAAGAGCAGAGAGGGCTCAACAAGGGTAGTTATAGGTGGGGAGAAGTAATCCTAAGAGGTAGAGGTAGCCAAGTTGGGGTACCACAGACCCGTCATCCCAAGCTACTAGGACCTTAAGTCTACCTGGTCGTGAAAATAGTCGACCCAACACAACTAGAGATCCCCGGTTAGTGATCCGTGAATCGTGTCGTCCTAGGGGACCTCGGTAGCCCTAAGGTCAAAGGAATGAAACTCTATCATATCACTAGAAGCTAGAGCTCCGAGAGGTGGGACTTATACCTGCCGAAGTGGCGAAGAAGCCTCAAGAAAGAAGAAAAAAGGGAGGTTCAACTACAAAGTTGGAAACACTCAAACAAGAGGACTTATATCCCGTCTCGATCGAGGTGCCTCCTAACACCCTAAGCATGCTAGAAAACCGCCTAAGCGAGATTATGTTGGGTCAGTCGGGTTGGAGAAGCACGGGGGCTACTCCTCGGGACATGCAAATATGATGTGATTATCTAACATATTCCTAAGCATGGAGACCCTTTTAAGTATGATTGGGTTATAGTCATGCATGCAAACCATTTTTAAAACCGGCCCCAAGGCCATGCAAAAGGTAAAAATTAAAGTTGTAGAAGGAGAAAAATGAGAGTTTAGGGTCTCCATACATCACTGGTATCACAATGTTCAGTCTCGAGGCAATGGTTTTGGGCAAAACCTAGAGGGGTAGGAGCATGAGATAAGATTTTGAGTTGAGAGGGACAAAATTTACATATGAGTACGAACAAAGTTATGTTCCGGACTCCAATAAAATTAAGTGCAGCATACAAAATTTTAAAAATCACTTGCATATCGACCTATAAATTTATAACTTTTTTTAAAAGAGAGCTCACTAAAATACACTTAATGTTGTGTTATTGGAGTTCGGACGCAGAGCTGCGTCGGACTCCATATATCAAATTATTTCTTTGAGTGGAGGGGTGTTTGGGCAAAACCAAAGAAAGATAATTTGAATAATTTGTGCTTTTAAGTTTTTTTATTGAAGTTAGTTTTCTTAATTTAATTGGTTAATAATTAATATATTATCACCTTAAATATAATTAGATTAATATAAATGTAATTATTTGATAATTAATTTATTAATAAAAATACATTTTCAAATTTATAATTGCTAATAAAATTCAAATTAATCTTTGATTATTATAATTAATAACAAAATAATAATTAATTAATTATAAATTATTGCTTAATAAAAAATTAATGTACTAAAATTTTATTAATAATTGATTAATTAAGTAAATGTTTAATTATTAATTAGCATAATTAAAATAAATTTAATTTAATTTAATTAAATGCAATAATTAATTTTAATAATAAAATGATAATCACAATTTAATTATATTTTCTATTATAAAAATATTAACTTTTTAAATTCCGACAAAATTTGTCGAACGATTTGATGGGATTTAACAAGATTTACTGAATCTANTAATAATAAAATGATAATCACAATTTAATTATATTTTCTATTATAAAAATATTAACTTTTTAAATTCCGACAGAATTTGTCGAACGATTTGATGGGATTTAACAGGATTTACTAAATGTGTTGCCAAATAATTTTTAGGATTTAAGCCTTACCTAATTTAATAATTTTGGATTTACACGATTTACTAAATCATCTCAACATTTATGGTGTATTGTATTTCAATTCTTGCATATTGAAAATTTAGTTGTTTGTTCGGAAAGTGTAAAGTTGTTTTTCATTTGAAGTTCAAGGTCGGTTTGGGGCAGTTGTAGCTTTTCAGTTTTTCAGTTACAGCTGAGGTTCCCTACGATGCTGCTACAAGGAAGTTGGTTGTTTGTTTGTTACAGTTGTGTGAAAACAATTGTTGGGCAGTTGTTTTAGAAAAAATGATCATTATGCCCTTTATTTGTAAAACTTTTNATCATCTCAACATTTATGGTGTATTGTATTTCAATTCTTGCATATTGAAAATTTAGTTGTTTGTTCGGAAAGAGTAAAGTTGTTTTTCATTTGAAATTCAAGGTCGGTTTGGGGCAGCTG
Organism: Phalaenopsis hybrid cultivar; assembly: GCA_002079205.1. NCBI lineage: Eukaryota > Viridiplantae > Streptophyta > Magnoliopsida > Asparagales > Orchidaceae > Phalaenopsis > Phalaenopsis hybrid cultivar. The sequence continues at coordinate 56,273 of JXCR01037826.1, read as the reverse complement.
TAGCTTTTCAGTTTTTCAGCTACAGCTGAGGTTCCCTACGATGCTGCTACAGGGAAGTTGGCTGCTTGTTTGTTGCAGTTATGTGAAAACAGTTGTTGGGCAGTTGTTTTTGAAAAAATGATCGTTATGCCCTTGTTTTGTAAAACTTTCTAAAACAGAACTCTGACAGCCATATATTTGATACTTCATAAACAGAAATTCATTTCAAATAGAACAGAAGTTCAGATATATAACTCACTTAACAGTGAATATGATAAAGAAACAGAAAAAAACTAAAAAAAATTACAAGAGGAAGAACTGATGAAAAATATGTTACTCGCTCATGCCAAATTATGAGAAAAAAAAATAAAACAAGTATTATTACATTTTATTATTATTTTAAGCACATGTTATAGAGCACTTTATGATCCTATATATAGCTAAAGTTTCAAGATAGGGGCAACACAATTATAACATAGGTTGCAAATATGATATGGCTAAGTGAAATTGAAAATATACACATCAACCATGTAAATACAACAACTACAAGGCTTCTATTATAAATCTCTAATACATTATTCTTACCATGTAGATAGCACATAGATAGAAGATGGTTTTAATTCAAGCACTTTTTTTATTAATACATATCCTAAAATTATCCATCTAATACTTAAAAAAATTATATATACTGTATGACTCTTGNGGTTCAGTGAAATTGAAAATATACACATCAACCATGTAAATACAACAACTACAAGGCTTCTATTATAAATCTGTAATACATTATTCTTACCACATAGATAGCACATAGATAGAAGATAGTTTTAATTCAAGCACTTTTTTTTAATAATAAATATCCTAAAATTATCCATCTAATACTTAAAAATTTTATATATACTTAATGACTCTTAACCTCTTAAATCATATAAAAATATTATTATTACTAATTTAATTAAGATAAAAATTTATTTTCAGCATATACTTCAATGAATTTTAGAAAAGTAAAAAAACAGGAAAATGTAAAAAGAAGGATTGCATGCATATGAATTTTGTGTAAATACTCTTGAACTGATTCTTGTGCTCCTCGAAGCTTTCGCAGAAGTAGAGGAAGCATCGAGGAATCGTCTTCCACTTCTCCTACATTCTCGATCTTGCTCTCCGTCAGATCAATCACCTCATTCCGCTGTTACGAAAAACTCTAGTAAATATAAGATCCGCGCAACAGGGAGGGAGCGAGGGACAGAGTCGCCAGTAAGGGAGGAGTGCGAGCTGCGGTGGAGCGAAGCAATCAAACACATGCGACAATGGGGAGGTAGGGCATGCGAGAGCTGCGGACGGGAGGGGTAATTCCTCCCCATCGCGGCCCGCCCCCGCAATGCAGTCAAACCGCGACCCTAAACGGACCCTCAAGCATTTAGATCACTTCGGCTAAATTCAAAATCTTTTAAAATTGACAGAATTTCAAAGCCACAACTTAATGTAAATGTTGTTGGGAATCTCTTGAGACCATCACCGCAGTCCTTCATTATCGGCTGTCGTCGCTATCTACCGTTGGCCACCGCCACAACGCACCATCTGATACCATCACCCCAATCAGCATGCCAACCGCTATTGTCAGTCACCACCGGCGTTGCCGAACGCCATTGCTGCTATCAGTCACCACAGCCACAATCGATTTCCATTGCCACTGTCGTCACCACCGCGATTGCAATTGTCAGCCGCCACTGGGCTCACAGGCAGTCGCCTTTTGCCCCAAGTAAACACAACTTGGAAAGACATAATTTTCATTTCTCCAAAAAAAAAAAAAAATCATTCTTTTGATTTACACCAAACCAAACTCTTATAACATATTTTAACAATAATATATTACTCCAATGCATTTATTTTACGTTACATTGATTTTCAGCAATACGAAATAACCCACTTGAATATCATACATTGCCATCACAGCCTCGAAATTATACTTCCAACTCTCAACAAAACAACTCCAAATTTGAGACCCTTTGGACGGGCTTTACAACAAGCGCCTCCGCCTTCTTCAAAACAATCCCAAACTTCTCCGATACATCAATCCCTAATGCTCCATCAGGCAACTCCCAATCAAAATAATGGAGAAGCGAAGCCAGAGCGTACAAAACCATCCTCTCCGCCATTAAAATCCCCGCACAAATTCTTCTCCCGGATCCGAAGGGGAAGTAGCAGAACTCCCCTTCAGCTGCGTCGCCCCCGCAATTCCACCTCTCAGGCTTAAATTCCAACGGATCCTTCCACAGCGTTTCGTCTCTGTGAATCGCCCACACATTGATGAACACTCGGCTTCCCTTTGGCACGGCGAAGCCCCCGACGGCGGACGGCGAGCTAGGGCAGTGCGGAACTAAGAGGGGCAGGGCGGGGTGAAGCCTGAGAACTTCTTTGATGATCGTGTTGAGGTAGTGGAGATGGGGTAAGTGCGATTCTTCTACTTCGTTGTCTCTGCCTACTACTCTCTCCAGCTCTTTCTGTGCTTCTTTGATCGTTTCTGGTTTGTTTNGATGATCGTGTTGAGGTAGTGGAGATGGGGTAAGTGCGATTCTTCTACTTCGTTGTCTCTGCCTACTACTCTGTCCAGCTCTTTCTGTGCTTCTTTGATCGTTTCTGGTTTGTTCAGCATTTCAGCCATGGCAAACTCTATGGTGTTTGAACTTGTTTCAGTCCCCCCTACCACCATATCCTGCATTTAGAAGAATTAAGTACACACACACCACTCAATTCCTATGCATTTACATATCTAACATATAAACTTCAATCTTCACATGTATGACAACTTAAGATTTATTTGAAATTTTTGCAGTTTTTTTATAGAGCTGCGGTAAAATTTATAAATATATATTTACATATTTAACACCTAAAGTTTGATCCATAACACTCTGTTGTTATGTATTTAAAGGTGTTCTTCTATTTTACAAAATTTATACCAGTGATGTTTTTTATAAGGTGTTAAAGATTTGTGTTATAAAGGTAAATATATAAGAATTGTTTGGAGTGATGTGCAAAAGCACAGCTCACTGTAATAGACTAAGGTGGATCCAAGGTGGATGGGTGGCGGCGGCTAGATGGGTTTGAAAGAGGCGGCAACAGGTGATGAAGACGTTTAGGTGGAAGGAAACAATAGGAAGACAACAATTCCTTGTTATCATGGGAGACATCAAGTAGGGAATTGGAGCTGATAGTGGTGGAATAGTGGGAAATCATCTAAGTCCTGGCTGTTCTAGGTAGCATCATTAAGATTGGAGAGCTGGAACAACAGGAAATTACAGTTCTGGGCAACGACAACAAGGAAAGGAGGAGACGAATGATGCGGGAAGGATGGAGCAGGGTAGATGTTGGTTAATCATCGTTCCAAAAGTGAGATACAACCGGAGCGCAATTTGAACCCTCGGATACAACTCTAAAAGGGAAAACGATATATATGTGTGTGTGCGTGTGTGTGGGCGCGCGCGCGTACCATGACCTGTTGGTAAAACAGTCTCTCTGAAAGTTGTAAGTCCTCTCAAATCACGGGTTTGAATCTCCCCCGCGTGTAGGAACACACACACACACACATAATTCTTAGTTGGGAAAGTCACATCTAAAGTTAAATAAAAAATAATTTTTTTATAAATCTATGTTATCAAGAATACAATTTACTAGGCCCCCAACCCTCCCATGTGAGATTTATTTTTATATATGTTACAAGTTATAATTAATTGTAGTCAAATGCACAATAATAGAACATAATACACTACAGAATAAAAAATAGGAAAATTACATTCATAAAACTCAATTCCTATGGATTTACTCATCTCACCCCCAAAATTTTATTTTTACACATATAANTAAAACTCAATTCCTATGGATTTACTCATCTCACCCCCAAAATTTTATTTTTACACATATAACACTTTACTTGTACATGAAAAGATAGATAAATATGAAGTTTTGTGTGCTATGTATATAAAAGCCCCTAGAAAATAAGTAGAAAAAAATCATGATGCTAAAATCAAAATATAAAGATGAAAATAATATATAAATTAAATTAATCTAAAAGTAATTCAAAAAATAATTTGGATTAATTTCAGCAGCACCTATTTCTTTTTAAAATTACTTCAAAAGAGAAAAAAAAATAAAATNAAAGCCATGATGCTAAAATCAAAATATAAAGATGAAAATAATATATAAATTAAATTAATCTAAAAGTAATTCTAAAAATCATTTGGATTAATTTCAGCAGCACCTATTTCTTTTTCAAATTACTTCAAAAGAGAGAAAAAAAATTTACCATGAGCAATGCCTTAATATGGGTCATGGAGAAAGTTTCCTTGCTCTCACTTCCCTTCTCCTCTAACATAAGCATGTAATCCAAAAAATCCTTCTTTTCCTCGTTTATCCCATCTTTCATCTTCTTTTCTCTCTTCATCTCAATAATTCTTGCAAAAATCCCATCAAATCTCTCCAACAAAACCTTCATCTTCTTCTGTATCCCCTGCAAATCGAATCTTGCCATCACCGGAAAAAAATCGGAGACATTTGGCAGGCCAAGAAGCTCGGTGATGTCTCCAACGAGCTCCCTGAACTCTTTCCCCACAGTACTCCTCCCTTCTTCCCCTTCCACCGTTGCTCCCCAGAGCATACTGGTTATGGTATTCAGCACCGTAAGGAACATCTCCGCTCCGATATCAACTTGCTTGCCGGCGAGAGCGGAGANCGGAAAAAAATCGGAGACATTTGGCAGGCCAAGAAGCTCGGTGATGTCTCCAACGAGCTCCCTGAACTCTTTACCCACAGCACTCCTCCCTTCTTCCCCTTCCACTGTTGCTCCCCAGAGCATACTGGTTATGGTATTCAGCACGGTAAGGAACATCTCCGCTCCGATATTAACTTGCTTGCCGGCGAGAGCGGAGGACTGGATATGACGCATAGCGGCGCGAAGCTCACGGCGACGGAGATGGCAGCAGGCGTCGAGACTAGTTGGACTAAGCATTTCCCGGACGCAGATTCGACGGAGCATGCGCCAGGTGGGGCCGTTAGGGTTCCAGACGATGTCGGATCCGCCGTAGGAGATTACGGCGGCGGCTGCGGGGACGTCGCGGTTGGCAAAGGTGGGGTCTTGTTCGCGGAGGATTTGGCGCGAAAGGGAAGGAGAGGTGATGACTATGGCGAGCTTTGAGCCGAGGTGGAGGCGGAAGATGGGGCCGTGGGTGGATGCGAGGTCGGCGAAGTAGGAGTGGAGACTAGGGTTTAGAAAAGGGAGGTTGCCGACGATAGGGAGGCGGAATGGGCAAGGCGGCAAGGTAAGGGAAGAGGAGAGGCGGCGCCGGAATAAGGTATAGCAGGTGATTATGGCCGTAAGGACGGCGACGGCCGCAGCCGCGAAAGGAAAGGAGGAGGAAGAGATAGAGAAGGGAGGATAAGTGGATTCCATTTACTTGGTCTCTCTCTCTCCCTCTCCGTCAACAGTCAACACAAATAGAAGGATCTCTCAGTCGCCGCCTGAAATTTTTAATTAATTTTGCTATGTGCGTTGACATAGATATAGCTGTGGCTTGAGCTCGAGCGGGTTAAATTTTGGATCGTGTTCAGCTCGTTTGAAATTGGCTAGTGAATAATATGTTTGTGTTTGGCTCAAAATTGATTCGTTAAAATTAAATTAAAAAATAGATGTGAAGTGTTAGATTCGAAGAAGTAACAAATGTATGNAGGTGATTATGGCCGTAAGGACGGCGACGGCCGCGGCGGCGAAAGGAAAGGAGGAGGAAGAGATGGAGAAGGGAGGATAAGTGGATTCCATTTACTTGGTCTCTCTCTCTCTCTCTCTCTCTCTCTCTCTCTCTCCGTCAACAGTCAAGACAAATAGAAGGATCTCTCAGGCGCCGCGTTAGCTGAAATTTTTAATTAATTTTGCTATGTGCGTTGACTTACATTTAGGTAGGGCTTGAGCTCAAGCGAGTTAAGATTTGGCTCGTGTTCAGTTCATTTGAAACTGCTCGTGTTTGAAATCGACTCGTAAATAGTATATTCGTGTTTGGCTATATTTAAATATTTGTGTTCATGTTCGGCTCGAAATTGATTCGTTAAAATTAAATTGAAAAAAGAAGTGAAGTGTTGGATTCGAAGATGTAATAAATGTATGCAAAAAAAAAAAAAAAACACATAACCACATTATCACACGAGATGTTACGATTTAAACATAGATATAAATAGATATAATATATTATTATATAAATAATATATGGAATATATTATTATATAATTAATTATATAATTTTTTTATTTCGAGCTAAGCTAAAGCGAACAAAGAGATGTTTGTGTTCGGTTCGTTTATAATTCAAATTTTAAAAACTTGTTCTTGTTCGACTTGTTTACTTAACGAATGAGTTGAACACGAACGGGCCGAACATGAACTGTTTACGAACAACTAGCTTTTTTTTTTATAGATGTAGCCTTAGATATAGCTCACAATTCTTAGACGATTACTACTAATGCTTGAGTTTTAATTTTAATATTTATAACACGCATATTGTTTATGGTATAGAAAATATGATTATTACTAATTAAGAAAAAAAGATATTTCATGTATATTGATAAAATGTTGTAAAGATAAAAATTAAATTAAAATTTAGATAAGAAATGTGAATATATGAACTTCATGTGTAAAATTTGGGTGCTGAATAGTTATTTTAAAAAAGAAGAACTCACTCTCGGCATTAGGGGTGTAAACGAACCGGACACGAACAAACAGAGTTTGTGTTCGTGTTCGGTTCGTTTGAAATTTAGTTTGTTTGAAATAAGCTCGTCTTTGAAATTGTTCATGAAGTCACCGTTCGTGTTCGTTTCTTAACGAACGAGCCGAACACGAGTTGTTCACAAACGACATGCCAGTTTGACATCGCTAATATTAATATATATAAATAATATTTTATATTAATTATATAACTTATATTATATAAATATATAATATACTATATTACTAGTACAGTATATGAATATATTAATATTATTATTTTATTATATATTATAATTTATAAATTTTAATTTTTTAAAATGTCATAAATTATATTTATATAATTATTTTAAATTATTTTATATTTGGAACAATAACGATTCGAACACAAAGAACGCATCACTGTTCGTGTTTTGTTCTTTTAACTAACCGAACGAAAAAATTTGTTCACGTTCGTCTTATTTAATTATCGAACTAATCGAACACGAACTCATTGACGAATAAAACACGAATTGTTCGTGAACAACGAACTTTTTTGACAGCTCTAGTCGGCATGCGCTGAAATAAGCTAATAATCTATTAATTATGATAAATAAAAGTTATTTTTTCATCAATTCTTAAATAATAATAATAATAATAATAATCATGATCATTCAAAATTAATGCTTTCTTTTACTCTTAATTTCCACTTAAACAAGCATGACAATTAATTTCTACCTAAACAAAACTGTAATTTGATAATTTATTTAATATTTTTATAAAGGTGTAACGTAAATGAGTCGAGTCAACCACTAAGCCAATCTCAGTTTGAGTTTGAGCTTGATTAGCTAATTGAGTATGAGTTTGGTTGGCTCACGGGCCGCTTATTACGAAAAGAGATATTAATATTAAAAATTAGTATTAGAGCAAAATAATAATTAAAATAAGTAATTAGAAGAAAAATAATTAGAAGCCACACAATAAAAAATATAAAAAATGAAATAAAATTTTTTAAAAAATTTAAATAATTTATAGATAAAAATTTGGATTTAAATAAATTTTGATTGTATTTTATATTAATATTATTTAAATTGAACATCTCGAGTCAGGTTTAGCCTGAGCCTGGCCTATTGAATGCAGCTCACAGGCCACTTTACGAGCTGAGCTCGAGCTAACCTGGCTCAATCACACTCCAATTTTTAAGAAAAATATAAATGTGATATCAATCCAATCAACATGAATCCNAGGTGATTATGGCCGTAAGGACGGCGACGGCCGCGGCGGCGAAAGGAAAGGAGGAGGAAGAGATGGAGAAGGCCGGATAAGTGGATTCCATTTACTCGGTCTCTCTCTCTCTCTCTCTCTGCCGCTTTAGCTGAAAATTTTAATTAATTTTGCTATGTGCGTTGACTTACATTTAGGTAGGGCTTGAGCTCAAGCGAGTTAAGGTTTGGCTCGTGTTCATTTCATTTGAAATTGTTCGTGTTTGAAATCGACTCGTGAATAGTATGTTCGTGTTTGACTATATTTAAATATTTATGTTCATGTTCTGCTTTGTTAAAATTAAATTGAAAAAACAGAAGTGAAGTGTTGAATTCGAAGATGTAATAAATGTATGCAAAAAAAAAAAAAAACACATAACCACATTACCACACGAGATGTTACGATTTAAACATAGATATAAATATATATAATATATTATTATATAAATAATATATGAAATATATTATTATATAATTAATTATATAATTTTTTTTTTTATTTCGAGCTAAGCTAAAGCGAACAAAGAGCTGTTTGTGTTCGGTTCGTTTATAATTCAAATTTTAAAAATTTGTTAGTGTTCGACTTGTTTACTTAACGAATGAGTTGAACACGAATGGGCCGAACATGAACTGTTTACAAACAACAAGCTTTTTATAGATGTAGCCTTAGATATAGCTCACAATTCTTAGACGATTACTACTAATGCTTGAGTTTTAATTTTAATATTTATAACACACATATTGCTTATGGTATAAAAAATATGATTATTACTAATTAAGGAAAAAAGATATTTCATGTATATTGATAAAATGTTGTAAAGATAAAAATTAAATTAAAATTTAGATAAGAAATGTAAATGTATGAACTTCATGTGATATATTTGAGTGGTGAATATTTATTTTAAAAAAGAAGAACTCACCGTCGACATTAGGCTTCTAAACGGACCGAACACGAACGAGCAGAGCTTGTGTGCGTGTTCGGTTCGTTTGAAATTTAGTTTGTTTGAAATAAGCTCGTGTTTGAAATTGTTCATGAAGTCACCGTTTGTGTTCGTTTCTTAACGAACGAGCCGAACACGAGTTGTTCGCGAACGATATGCCAGTTTGACATTCCTAATATTAATATATATATAAATAATATTTTATATTAATTATATAACTTATATTATATAAATATATAATA
>JXCR01037826.1:24034-46563 GCA_002079205.1 Phalaenopsis hybrid cultivar | reverse complement strand
TAAGCCAATCTCAGTTTGAGTTTGAGCTTGATTAGCTAATTGAGTATGAGTTTGGTTGGCTCACGAGCCGCTTATTACGAAAAGAGATATTAATATTAAAAATTAGTATTAGAGTAAAATAATAATTAAAATAAGTAATTAGAAGAAAAATAATTAGAAATCACACAATAAAAAATATAAAAAATGAAACAAAATTTTTAAAAAATTTTTAAATAATTTATAGATAAAAATTTGGATTTAAATATATTTTGATTGTATTTTATATTAATATTATTTAAGTTGAACATCTCAGTCAGGTTTAGCCTGATCCTGGCCTATTGAATGCAGCTCACGGGCCACTTTACGAGCTGAGCTCGAGCTAACCTGGCTCAATCACACTCCAATTTTTACCAAATGTAAGAAAAAATATAAATGTGATATCAATCCAATCAACATGAATCTATATTACAAATGAAAATTACAAAATAACTATACATAAAACATGATTTTAGGCATATTATTATAAGAACAGATTGTCAAATTAATTGGTAAATGAAGTGCAGCTCAGCAGCGCCGCTTGCTGCCGCAAGATGGACATTTGCATAAATACCACACAATTCTTATATTTTCAGAAATGCAGCACCTGAACTTCCAAATTGACATTCATATATTGCACTAAGTCTTTAATATCGCGTCAAAAGTGTTGCACTACTACTTATGTTTTGAAGTGAAATGTCTTTTTTCGTGCAAGGTTTGTTGCATGTCAGAAGATTCATTTCCAAGAGTGCAGTAATTATTTAGCATTTTAATGTTGTATGAAAGTCTAGAAGACACACAAGTAATAGAGGTGACATATGGACGCCAGATATTTTTGTGGAAAATACAAAAAAAGGGAAAAAACCATGGAGTTTAGCCTAGTCAGAATGATTCACTGTAAGTTGGTGAATACATGTACATGCTCTTCAACTACACACGAGAAATAGCTACACAGTTCCTCAAAGTATAATATTTATATGCTAAAGGACCCAATGTATAATAATATGAAGCGGTTGCAATTAGGAGTAATTTTTGGGGCTCGTTAAATTCGTCTCATCAAGACACTCGATTTGATTATAAGCTCGTTAGAATTAGAATCCATTTGATCTTCCAATTAAACACCCAAAGTTTTCAAAAATGGTTTAATGGCTTGATTTGTCTTGAATCAGACCAATTTTGGTGTCATTCGGTTAGTCTCGTCAAGCTGGCCAGTATAACTATAAGTTTGATAAAATCGTAGTTGCCAAAGATTTTTAATTTGAGTTTGAGTATTTTTTGCTAAAAAATACTTCAAGACTTACTCTAATCACCTAAATATTTGTGCCAAATGACAAAATTAGTTAATGACTTGTCAATTTTCTCTCTTTTTGTGGATGTTATCTCTTGTTTGTCCGAAAATTATCAAAATAAAAAGGATTTCTAATAAAACTTTAAAATTTTTTAAAAATTTCATCCCCAACAACAACTGAGAATGGTTGCGATGATCACTCACTAAAAGTTAATGGTGGCAGATGGCGAGTGGGGGCGGTTGGCGATAGCCTGCAGCATTAGCGAAATGAGGCCTGCAACTGATTACCAACCGTAGCAGAGGTGGCTAGAAGCATTGGCTGGCAGGATGTGGGGTAACATATGCACACCGGGTTCAGGTCGGCAGCGGTGGAATGGGTTCGGGTAGACCACATTCCATTGGATTGGTCTATGGTCGTGAATGGGATGCTCACGCAAATTACACTTGGGTCTAATGGCGCCATTCGCAAAGTTGCAACAATTGTGATCTAGTGGCTGCCAACAATTGCACGTATAGTTATCCAGATGGTCTTCTGAGCTAGGATATTTCAGATAGTTGTTAACCTCACTTTTGGTCAACCTTTCATTTGAACTCAAAACAAACTCACATTCAACTCGAACCCAAAACTACTCACTATTGTCTTCAATTTTTGATGTATCGAGTACAGTGTATCCACTTGCACAATTTAGGGTGGTCTACGACCCGTTTGTGCCATCAATAGCTCAAGGCACCCACCTGAAACTATTTAGCTCTTGTTTGGGGCAAGTTGCTAGGGTTGGCGGTGATTCAGCCCTACCGAGGAGAACCCCTTTTGAAAAGGTTCGTTCAAGGTATGAGATGTGTTTGGTCCCTAATGGATGTTTAGAAGTCACCATGTGTTCGTCTGGAACCTCTCATGGCCAAGGGAAGTTACAGAATCCTTTTACGCACGCTATGACAAAATTAGGGTTTGGGACACCCTACCCGTGTTGTGGTTTGGAATGACCATTGGCACCGATTTCCTCGGTGAATGATCAATGAGAATACTCCATTTTATAGTTATGGGACAACATTTTACTCATATGGAGTCTCCCATAACTTACGGATCGAAAAAAAATGCTTCCTCGAGCGTCCTTGACGAAAATTAAGGTTTCAGGCTAGACTGACACCCCGGTGTCGACCCTGGGCACTGACGAACCGAAAATTCCAGACCATCAATCCCAAGCCTCTAAAGGACTGAGACTTATTTTTTTGCACTTGGACACAATGTCGGGTGCCCAGGCCCGTAGGTGCCTAAAACAGACAAAAAATAGCTTTTTTTTTTCGAGAGCATGAAATTTAGGCACCGCATGGGTGGTGCGTAAGTGCCCAATAACCGGGTGCCTAAAGTGTCGATTTCTCCAGGGTGACGAATTTTAACAGTTTTCGGGCGTCGTTTAGGCTTGCAATGCGCAGGCAGGCCATGTGATCATGAGCTTTGGGTGAGGAAAAGATGGTGTGAAAGGCCTCTTTTGCTCTCACTTTAGAAGCTTCATTGACATCTTTAGGCGGCTTTTTGGTCATTTGGAGGGGGTTGTGCTGCTCCTTAACTAATGATTTATATCCCATTCGTTGGGATTTCTCGATCATTTGTTGAAGCGCCCCCCTTCGATTCTCTTTTTCCTTGAGTGCTTCTCCTTCTCTGAGACCATAGGGTTTCTTCTAAGGAGAGTTACTTGGAGAGAGCTTGGTGAGGAAGATCATCACCTTCCTCAAGTGGAGAAAGGCTAAGGAAGCTCACATCCCTCATTTCTTCTTCTCCTTCAACCTCCTTCTTCCTCATCTTTGCCCTCCTTCTCCACCCCATTTATTGAGTGTGTGAGGAGATTTCTTTAAGAAAGAACTCAGCAAGCAAGGCATCTACTCTCCTACACCAAAGGAAAGCGTCATCCTAGCTTGGAGGTAGGGCAATTTCGGTGAGCTCTAGCAATCTATCAGACAAGGAGAGCTTCCTCACCCCTTTGGGAAGGATTCACATGGGCTTCTCTCCTACCTTTAAGGAGAGCTTCTTCTTGAACTCCGGTGGATGTCAAACAAACTTTACAATGGTGAGATTCAAAACTCTTGCACCTTTCCTTCCTATATAGCCCTAAGGTAGCTTTAGGCGTGTGGGTTCGGTCGCCCACACAGGGTGAGTGCACAGGCCGACGTTAGTCAGCACGACCACTTTACCTATGTGATGGACCATTACTTTCCCTAAAGGAAGCCTTAGGGAAGGATTTCATTCGTGGCCATATCACTTTACAGAGCCAAGTGATTTCATGCCATGAGATTTAGGTCAAAAATCTCAGCGGATTGAAGTCCCTACCTACCGTTGCTTTGGTTCCCCAACTTCTTTTGGAGAAGTTGGGTTGTTTAGGTCTTTGCAAAGTGGGAAAAGTCTTGTTTCTAGCTCACTTTGAAAAGCCTTGTGGAGTTCACGAAATAGAAAAAATTTTGTAGCTAGTCCATTTCGTGGCATCGTGGAGAGTTTCCACGTTGGGAATCTCGTGAAGAAACTCCCCACACACCTCGCCAAAGCAAGAGGCGGCTATGCCGCACATCCAAATGTCAAACTCTAGGTCTTCCAGGAGAGGTCGTTAGTATAAGTGTGGCTTCGTATCAAACATGATCATATGCTTTGAATTGTCATTGGCATGTGTGTGCATTGCATGGGTGTGTCTTGCATTTGCACATTACCTTGATCGACTGCCCCGGGCTGATTAGTGCCTTTTCTGCCTCGACCAACAGCCACGGCTTTATCGGCTCCACCATTTTCCTTGATCAGCCGTCCCAGGCTGATCAACATCACTTGCACCTCGACCGGGTTCCCAATAAGGAGAGAGTCGAAGTATCATTTTCAGAAAGAAAGATAGTTAGCTTACTGTTTTTCTTACCTTACTTCCTCACGAAATATTGACCTCTATTATCTTCCAAAGTATCATAGTAAACTTGCAAAAAAAATGATTTTCTTAATCAATCTCTACAGGGGCACCACGATTAGTGACCACCTCAGCAAAAGATGGTCTCTCCATTATAAACACACACACACACACACACATGTGAACTTATTCAAATTAACTTAAAATTTTAATTTTGAAAGAAGTCCCCTCCAATTGAAATTTTCTATCAAGACAGCCATCATCGGCGATTTAATTGCTTGTTTTGAGCCCTGTCAACTTTACTCATGGCTAATAAAAGATCGGGCTTTTAATATGAACGTGCGATAAAATGTGAACAATGTTAACTCTATCCCGTGTATAAAGCTTTTGGTTCATATGTAGATGTACTATTTGAACGAACTTAATTAAACTTTGAAACTTAATTTTGAAAATAAACCCTTGCGGTTGAAATCCTCTATAAACTCAGCTACCATTAGAGACTTGAACATTTTAAATATTTAGTTTCAAATTTATTAATTTTGATATATTTAGAATACTAGTATTGTCAACTCCAGTCCTGATGAGCAGAAGGTTTAGACTGAGTGATTTGGACTTTCAAATTCTTTAATTTGTGATTTAGACACTATTTTAAAATTACTAGACTCGTCAACTCCAGTGCAAGGAGGACCAGACTAGTAAAGTGTGACTTACAACTATGATCTATAGACAAGGTGACACAATTGAATGAATTTTCAAATTTTGAATTATGCGAGTAATAGTTTGACTTTAACCCACACAACTATCTTTGGTCATTTGTTAAAATATTTAGTATTTTAGCTAGAGCCCATTTAGGTATTTAATTACATATATTTTGCTATTTTAGATAACTTTACAAGTCTTAAGGCAATTTGCATAATTTTAAAGTATGAATTGAATCAATACTTGCTTCAAAAATAAAACATAAGAGACTTGAAATCATGAGAATTCACCTTATTTGATTAAGTAGTTTGATGCATGCATATGTTCACTTAAAACTTTAATGAAAACTGCTGCCTTTCTTTCACTTGCACATATGTTGTGAACCTGATGACAACTTTAAAAGTTTTTAAACAAATCATTTAATTAAAGAGTCATTCATTAATCATTTTCATCTTTATTTGATAAAATCCTGGATTCACATGAATTATCAAAATTTTTGCATGGATTATTATTTATACCACATTTAAGATTTTTAAGTCTAATGATTAGCTTAAAAATTTATTGCAAGACCGTATTTTTATTTATCACATTATAAGATCAATTAGTCCAAATTTTAAGTCAATTGCGAGTCCAATATCACTAAAAATTTTTACTCCCTCCCGGCATCATCACCGTTTAAGGGGTTGTATCGGGGGCGCCTGCTTGCTCAGCTGTTTATAAGACGCTACGGTTAGTGTCATGATTCAAAAACATTATCTTATATCAAAATATTATTTATTGAATCAATAAAAAGGATATTAATATATCATTATTCTACTATTTAAATTATATTAAAATAGTTTTAATGTTTGTTACGTCATACGGTTCAACCTGTGTTTAACCATTGAACCTTGGAATATTTATTTCTTCTGGTTCGATCTGCAGTCCACTCTTCACAACCATATGAGCAACTCAATCAATTGCATATGGTCTTTGAACTCATCTTGGCTCGATGTGTCATCAAAGAAGCTCAAGGCTTGGCTCAGATGTTCCCAAAAGTTCTTCACAGATGCCTCCAGATTTCCTTCCTCAATGGATTTGGGTAAGAGGGGAGCAGAAAGATGATTGTATGCCACAATCGACTTCGTCCTTGCCTTTTGTAGTGAAGAAAAAGGGGGGCAGTGCGGGCAACCAAGTAGGTGATGTGGTTGAGAAGCGAGAAGGAGGTGAATCAGGTCGAACTGATGAAGTTTGGTTGGTTTAGTTCGGTTTTAAATTTTGATTTTGATTTTTTTATTTTTAAAAATTCAATAATTGATTTTTCATTTTTCAATTCCATTTTAATTTTCATTTAAACCATTAAACCAAAAAAAAAAACTCATATTTTATTAAACAAAACTAATATATTTTAATTTCATGTGGGTTCAATTTTGTCAAAATTTAGATTTATTTAATTTTCTAGATTATGAATTTTGATTCTAATAAATTTGATCAAATTTACAATGGATCCATCCGAACCGACTGTGTTCACTGAGCGATTATTGCATGCGGAGGGCGCGCGCAGCGCTCCGATCACAGCCGCACATCGCGGTTGGACCACAGTGGTCTAGCTGCGCGCGCCCTCCGATCACAGCCGCACATCACGGCTTTATGACAGTGGTCGCGGTTGTATGACAGTGGTCCACTGTGATACAGTCGCGACCACTTTCATACAGCCGCGATGTGCGGCTGTGATCGGAGGGCGCCGCACTTAATAATTAGACGTGTTCACCAGGCTAGAAGGGAGATTCGAAGATATTGGACGCATCGACCTTGTCCTCACCTTTCCCGCTAGCCCGNTCTGCAGCTCTGGCTCTCACCTGAAAATTTCATGAAAAGAGATTGAAAAGGCTGAAAATGAAAGATGGAAGCTCCATCTCCTAAAAAAATGGCAAGCTTGTGATTCAGGAGATTCAACATTTAGGAGAATTCAACCCTTGTGATGACATAGATTGAAGAAATTATAGGTAGCAGACAGCTTAGGTAGAGAGTTTTAAAAATCGAACCGGATAAATCGGTTTAACTAGTTCGTTCCAAACTCAAAAACATTTATGCATAGAGTCGGGATTGATTCGGTTAGAACTAGGCTGACCATGTCAGAACCGGGAACTAGTCCAGTTTTTTAAGTTTTCAAATTGACCTATTTTAACATTTTGATTTTGATTGAAGGACTAGAGCTAAAATATTTAAATTAAAATAGCGAAAATATCATTTCTTAANCTGGAGGTAGTTCGGACCAGTGAAGAGAATGATGCCTTCGTCACTTGTACAACAGAAAAGAGCGCGAGTGAGCAGCTCGAACTGACCCAGCAGAGAAGCTAATTGCAGTGGGGAAGCTAGTTGGCTGTTCAATTTCTAGACAATTGCTCGTTTTGTCTTTGTTTAGCGATATTGTTTGTAACAAAATTATCATAGTCATATATTTGATACTTCAGAAATATAAATTCACTTCAAGGCAATACAAAAAATTGAATACACATCTCACTTAACAGTAAGTACTAAAAGTGCAAAAAAAAAAAAACTATTAAAATTATAATTAATATAATGATTAAATTGTTTTTAACGTGCAAGTGGTATATGTCCCGTGCTACACTGTTCTCCAGTGATGTTATCTATATCGAATCACTGTCGGCAATGGAATGAAAGATGGAAGAAAAACTTACAGGCGAGCATCTTTTGTCAAAATAATTCAGGACATAAACTAATCAAATTGCTACTGAAAGATAGAAGCTAAGAATGAAGGCTTCCATCTTTGAAATCCTTAAACATAATCACTTAAAAACGAATGGAAAAAAAAAAGTCGAATTTCATGAGCAAGAACTTTTTATGCTAAATAGATTTAAAATAAAAGACTTAGAAAGCACAAAGACTGGTTCACAAACAACAAACTGCAAGAATTAGAAAAATCCACTCAAACATTGGTACAAAAAATCCTCAAAATCGAGACCACAATACCAAACGGAAAGATGAACAACCTCAACACTACCTTCAAGGTCCTTGGCTGCTTCCGATGTACTTATTGCCCTTTTTCAAAACATTTCCCTCTTATGTGTTTGGTTTTTAATGATGGAATCGAGCTCAAATGCCAAAGCATGGAGGAACCAGAGATCAAGGGTGTTACAGACCGCAATGATGCACATTGCGATGTATAACCATCTCAAACGGGGAAAAATTTAGCGATGAAAGTAACCAAGGAACGAGAATTAGGGCAAGAGCGACGAAGGGTGACCATCGTAATAAGCCATCGTTCAAACGTGAGCCGCAGGATTCGATCTGCGGCCTGCGTTTAGCCAAAATGGCGGGATGCATGCTTGGGAAGCCATCACAAATGACCACCAGCCCCAGCATCGCGCTCCTTCCGCTGAAGCAAACGAACACTAAATCTCAAGCCAGCTCAAAATTTTCGAGCCCGCTCAGCCAAGTTTCAAGCAGCTCAATTTCAATTCAAGCTAGATTGAACTCGATTCAATTTTGATCCAAATTGGCTTGAAATCATATGCAACGAGCCACGAGCCGGTTTCAAAGCTGGGCACAAATGGAATCTAACACATCACTTGAAACTTATAATAATAATAATAATAATAATAACATGAATAACAGTAGAGTAAACATTAATTCCATAATTAAAACAGAATTACATATAATTTCTCATACAACCCTATGTACATAAGCCTAACATATTTAACAGATTATAAAAATAAAAATAAGAGCAAAAACACCCTCGGCTTTACAACATTTTATCATTGAGAGTTTTATTTAGCATAATATACAGTGCTAAATTAAACCAAATAAACCTCATCATAAATGAAACCTCTGCCTCCATACCATAACATTTATATACTGATTCTTCCGTCTCTCTGATAGAAATTCATGTCTGCAGTTTTGAAGGAAGTAGAAAGATTAGGTATAACTATAGTTTGGCATATTGTCTCCAAGGGCATCCACCTTCAAAAGCAAATTCTAACACATCATCCATTCTCTTTGCAAACAGAATCTGCAAATTATATAGACATATTGATCAATTCATCAATGTTCATCAGAATTCACCACACACACAAGTAAGATTCAGTTGAGGGGTTTAAAGAAAATTTTCCTTCTTTTATTTTTCATTAAAAATCATTAAATTATGGCTTTTTGCAAGTAATTTTGTATGTATTTAGGGTCAGTTTGATGCAAAACCTAAGCTTTTATATTTACACACATAGATAAAAAAAAAACTACTACCATTTTTTGAAGTGAAATACATCTTTTCATGCATAGGTTTAAAGCAAAAGCTTGGGTTTGAGATATGTAAATAAATAAAAATGGTGTGCTCAGATGGAAATTTCCTTAAATAATAAGAGAGGGCGGCACACCACTAAGTTTGCAACCAATTAGCAATAACATTGTTTAAAAGCTTTAAAAAAACCTGTGATAAGGAAATACATCTTGAACAGATTGGATGGAATCAATTACCTCGAGATCAGCAAGAACAGCTGATGGAACCTCAACCAAATCCTTCATGTTTCGATCCGGCAAAATTACTCTCTTGATCCCATAACGATGGGCTGCTAAAACCTAATTCAAAAATAACAAGAAATCTATTAACGTTGAAAGCTTTTATAATAGTATACGCTTTTTCGCTTAGAAAAATGTGGAAATTTATATAGGTGCCACATAATTCTTATGTATTTACAGATCTAACCCCAAAAGTTTGACATTTACACTTATAATACATTGGTGAAACGTATGAATGAAAATGTTTATTTCATGTTTAGACCTTGGTGAAACTTATGCATGAAAAGGTGCATTTCACTTTTAGAAATATAATGATTGTAATTTTTGATGTGGTATGTATATAAATATCCCCACAAAATAAATACAGAGGTCTTACCTTATCTTTGATACCACCAACTGGCAATACGAGGCCCCTTAGAGTCATCTCCCCAGTCATTGCTGTGTCTGCCCTAACTTTCCTTCGACTGAAGAGTGAAACAAGAGAAGTAACTAGAGTTATTCCAGCCGATGGTCCATCCTTTGGTACGGCGCCGGCAGGGAAGTGTATATGTATATCTCGATTTTCAAGAAAATTAATTTCAGCAGCAGGTGATAGTTTAAGATCTGCAGCTCTGGCTCTCACCTGAAAATTTCATGAAAAGAGATTGAAAAGGCTGAAAATGAAAGATGGAAGCGCCATCTCCTTAAAAAATGGCAAGCTTGTGATTCAGGAGATTCAACATTTTGGAGAATTCAACCCTTGTGATGCCATAGAGTGAAGAAATTATAGGTAGCAGACAGCTTAGGTAGAGAGTTTTAAAAAACGAACCGGATGGGCCGGTTTAACTGGTTCGTTCCAAACTCAAAAGCATTTATGCATAGAGTCGAGATTGATTCGGTTAGAACTAGGCTGAACATGTCAGAACCGGGGAACTAGTCCAGTTTTTTAAGTTTTAAAATTGACCAATTTTAACATTTTGATTTTGATTGAAGGACTAGAACTAAAATATTTAAATTAAAATAGCGAAAATGTCATTTCTTATATTTTTATTTATAATATTATTCAAAATTTTCAAAAATGAAATATCTTAAATTGAATATTGTTTATTAAATTGATAAAAAAATAATATCATTATATCATTATTATATTATTTTAATTATATTTAAATAAATTTATTATTTGTTACGACATCCAGTACAATCTCCGGTTCAACCCCAATAGAGACATTGAACCTTGAACCTCTTCTTCTGGTTCGATTTTCACAACTCGAGTTGGTTATGTGTGGATAATAGAGTCCATAACTACACATACTAAAACTCACAAAATAGTTAAAATAAACTTGATTAAATGTTGGAATATGGAATGTTAAAGTTTAAATGAATGGTGTAGATTGCATCGTGAGAAATTACCCAAGTGAGTGCTATTTGTGCGGATTCTTTGATGACATCACCGAGCTGTCCGGTGAGATGTAAATCTCCTTTCCCAACCATTGTTGTCGCCTCAATGAACTGAACCTCTCCTCCAAAAGAAGTCCACACAAGTCCCACCGAAACCCCTGGGCTTGATACCCGTTCCGCGGCTTCTCCATTATCAAACCTCGGAGGCTATAAATTACAAACACATTTAATACACGTAAAACTATTTTTATGATAAAGTGTTAAAATAGTCCCTTGACTTTTACATGGGGCAATTTTAGTCTCAAAATCAATAAAAGTGCCAAATTAGTCCCTCGACTCCTTCAATATGGGCTAAAATAGCCCGCAAAGATGAATATTTTAGCCCCTATTCAAACAGTATGGAGGCTAATGACTCTTTATAAACTTTGAAACTAAAATGAACATCAACAAAAAGGCAAGGGACCATTTTAACACTTCTCATTTTTACTAATGAGACTTAGTAAGCCCTCACTAACACAAACTTTAACAATTTGAAATTAAATAAGAATTAAATAGCGAAAGTAAGATATTATAACCCCAAGCACTTTCTCGAGTATAGACTCGTCGACGATGAGTGTTGATGTGCTCGTGAAAGCATCAGTCTCATCATGCCTGGAATCCATGGGAATGACTTCCATTTCGACTTCAGCTGAATCAACAAGTCTCGTGTCTAACAACGAAGTTGTGGGCTGATGCGCATTTTTGCCAACTTGGATTATGCATTCTTGTTCGGCCATTTTCACGGCAGCAGCTCGAGCTAAGGAAGCTAAACATCGCTCGAGACTCCGAACACCAGCTTCTCGGGTATACCTTTGAATTATAAGTTTCACCGTGTCCTAAACACAACGAAAAAGAAAGAAAATTGAAGCTTAAAACTTGGAGATTTAATGAATAGAAAAATTCATACTCAACTAAAAATTATGGATGCCAATGCATGTAACATATAAAGCAAACAGCCAGTTGGAGTGTAACAACAATAATCAATTTTTTACAAGGATGCTATATTAGGAAACTTTTAAATAAGACCCCTTACGTCTTGCATGGGAGAAATTTACATACATACCACAAAATTCTTATATATTTACATATCTAACACCCAAAATTTGATTTTTACCTTGGTTGCATAAACCTATGCACAAAAAGGTGTATTCACTTTGNCACGGCAGCAGCTCGAGCCAAGGAAGCTAAACATCGCTCGAGACTCCGAACACCAGCTTCTCGGGTATACCTATGAATTATAAGTTTCACCGTGTCCTAAACACAACGAAAAAGAAAAAAATTGAAGCTTAAAACTTGGAGATTTAATGAATAGAAAAAGTCATACTCACTAAAAATTATGGATGCCAATGCATGTAACATATAAAGCAAACAGCCAGTTGGAGCGTAACAACAATAATCAAATTTTTACAATGATGCTATATTAGGAAACTTTTAAATAAGATCCCTTACGTCTTGCATGGGAGAAATTTACATACATACCACAAAATTCTTATATATTTACATATCTAATACCCAAAGTTTGATTTTTACCTTGGTTGCATAAACCTATGCACAAAAAAGGTGTATTTCACTTTAAAAAGANTTACGTCTTGCATGGGAGAAATTTACATACATACCACAAAATTCTTATATATTTACATATCTAACACCCAAAGTTTGATTTTTACCTTGGTTGCATAAGCCTATGCACAAAAAGGTGTATTTCACTTTAAAAAGGATGTGATGGTGGCATTTGTGATGTGTTGTTAATGATTGGAGTGTTATGCATGTAAATATGAATGTTTAAGTGTTGACATGAAAATACATAAGAATTGTGTGGTATGTATGTAAATGCATTAAAAACATTATTTCCTTGATGCTGAGGTACAAGGTGGGCGGCACGACTGAAAAGAAGGAAACCGNATGGTGGCATTTGTGATGTGTTGTTAATGATTGGAGTGTTATGCATGTAAATATGAATGTTTAAGTGTTGACTTGAAAATACATAAGAATTGTGTGGTATGTATGTAAATGCCTTAAAAACATTATTTCCTTGATGCTGAGGTACAAGGTGGGCGGCACGACTGAAAAGAAGGAAGCCANTGATGGTGGCATTTGTGATGTGTTGTTAATGATTGGAGTGTTATGCATGTAAATATGAATGTTTAAGTGTTGGCATGAAAATACATAACAATTGTGTGGTATTTTATGTATGTAAATGCCTAAAAAACATTATTTCCTTGATGCTGAGGTACAAGGTGGGCGGCACGACTGAAAAGAAGGAAAGCCAAAGTAAAAAAAGAGGCAGTGCAAAAGTGAGAGAAAAGTGGCTGTTACCAGAACNAAGGAAACCGAAGATAAAAAAAGAGGCAGTGCAAAAGTGAGAGAAAAGTGGCTGTTACCAGAATTATTTCATTTTTTTTATTTTTTATTTTGAAAACCATCACATAGTAAAATATACCAAAGAATTTCATCATATCAACTATAGATCGACTCATTAAAAATATCAAACTAGCAATACTCTTTCCAACTGTATTTTTTTTCTAAAAATTTCTCAAAAAGCAAGGTAACCGAANATTATTTCATTTTTTTTATTTTTTATTTTGAAAACCATCACATAGTAAAATATACCAAAGAATTTCATCATACCAACTATAGATCGACTCATTAAAAATATCAAACTAACAATACTCTTTCCAACTGTATTTTTTTTCTAAAAATTTCTCAAAAAGCAAGGTAACCGAGATTTCTACAACATAGCAGAGAATAAAACACCTTCATTAGCACTCAACAAGAAAGAATAAAAATAAGGACACATAAAACCGATCAAAGATAGTTGGAGAAGGCTAATGATGATGATGATAACTAACATCATGACTAGGCTTCTACAAACAATTTAATTCAACTTAATAAATTCCTTGTTCATGCATTCCTATTGAGTGCAACAAGGTGTGTTAAAAATCCTGATTCATGCAAACCGTATTAACAGTTTAGGAGACCTTTGTGAACGCTGTTATATTTTTTTCTNCTGATTCATGCAAACCTTATTAGCAGTTTAGTAGCCGTTTGTGAACGCTGTTCTATTTTTTTCTTTTTTTTTGTTGGGTTTATGGTTTGACTTGAAACAGAACATGTTTGACCAANCTGATTCATGCAAACCTTATTAGCAGTTTAGTAGCCGTTTGTGAACGCTGTTCTATTTTTTTCTTTTTTTTTTCTTTTTTTTTTGTTGGGTTTATGGTTTGACTTGAAACAGAACATGTTTGACCATTTGACTAAGGTATGATTTTTTTAAAAATATGCAAAACACCTAAGAATTATTTTGAGTGTTTATTTCACAAACAAAAAATAAAAATACATTAAAAAAACTTTTTTTTTTAAAATAAAAGTAAAAAACAAAAATAAGCCCTTAGCAAATATAGAAAAAAAATATAAATTGAATACCTCTGGAATTTGAAGGAAACTGGGACTTAGCCCGTGTTGATCAATAACTCTTGGAATCAAATGCTTTGTTGCTATTCTCAGTTTTTCTTCCGGCATATATCCGGGAAGCTCAATGACTTCCATTCGGTCTAGAAGTGGTGGAGGTATTGGTTGACTCCTATTTGCCGTCGCAATGAATATAACCTTCGACAAATCGAACGGAACATTCAAATAGCTGTTAGTAATGCATTAAGGAAGTTACTTAGTGATGCCGAGATAAGTTGCAAGCTGCTATTCAGTAATTTTTCACAAAAATCCTCATTAATATCCTAATATTAATGAACTATAAATATGAAAAGAAAAAAAATGTTTCCTAGAATAAAATTGTGAAGGGATACTGATCATTGAATGTTCCATTCTGCTCGGGGTCTAGAACTTCGAGCAGCGCCGACGCTGGATCTCCACGGATATCTGAACCTGTCTTATCGATTTCATCGAGCAGCATCACAGGATTGCTGACACCCACTCTCTGCAGTTAAAAAAAACATCATGATTATTAAAGGGAAAGATTAAGAGAAATTTACATGCCTAGAAAACAGTTCTATATCTCAAACCAAAACTTTTCATATTTACATACACAACACTTTAGTGCTTAAAACCTAAGCATGAAAAGGTGTATTAACTTTTAAAAAGTCATTATAGTGCTATTTTTTATGTGACATTAAAGATTTGAGTGCTATGTGTGTAAATATGAAAGTTTAGGTGCGAGATAAGTAAATGCAGAAGAATTGTGTTTTATGTATGTAAATGCCTCAAAGATTAAAAGCAGCAATTTTTCTAAAAAGAGAAAACAGTTTAATAGCCACTTTATTCCTCTTTGTCAACCTTATTTGAAGGTGCAACAAAACTAAAACAAGTTTGATCTTTTTTTTTCATGGACTGACTGAAATTCGGAACCTTGGAACATGGTTTAACTTAGCGGAAAATTCTAAAAAATAAAATGTTGAAATTTAGAAAAAAAAAATTCTCTGTCTTAAAAGAGTGATTTAAGAAATTATGAGAACACTTTGAGAAACTTTCAATTTATGTGCCAATTTTAATACAACAACAAGCTTTTATTTGATTACATGAATCATTTTTCACCACTGGGTGTCATATTTTTATTTAGCGGAAATTCTAAAAAATAAAATGTTGAAATTTAGAAAAAAAAAACTTTGTATTGCTTAAAAAAGTGATTAAAAAAATTATGAGAACATGTGGGTGAGAAACTTTCAAATTATGTGGCAATTTTATATAGCACAACAACAACAATAAGCATTTAATCCCACCAAGTGGGGCAAATTACATGAATCATTTTTCTCCACTGAGCGTCATATTTTCATTTCATTCTAATAAGTTCAGATCATTTTTTACACAACATGCCCGAATCTATTTAGCTCTACCTCTACCTTTCTTAACATAAGGCAATTTTACACGCAATATTTATATCTTGCAAATTTATCAAAATAACACCCAATCCCNTCCTCCAAAAGAAGTCCACACAAGTCCCACCGAAACCCCTGGGCTTGATACCCGTTCCGCGGCTTCTCCATTGTCAAACCTCGGAGGCTATAAATTACAAACACATTTAATAAACGTAAAACTACTTTTATGATAAAGTGTTAAAATAGTCCCTTGACTTTTACATGGGGCAATTTTAGTCTCAAAATCAATAAAAGTGCCAAATTAATCCCTCGACTCCTTCAATATGGGCTGAAATAGACCCCAAAGATGAATATTTTAGCCCCTATTCAAACAGTATGGAGGCTAATGACTCTTTATAAACTTGAAACTAAAAGGAACATCAACAAAAAGGAAAGGGACCTTTTTAATNCTATTTTTATGATAAAGTGTTAAAATAGTCCCTTGACTTTTACATGGGGCAATTTTAGTCTCAAAATCAATAGTGCCAAATTAATCCCTCGACTCCTTCAATATGGGCTGAAATAGCCCCCAAAGATGAATATTTTAGCCCCTATTCAAACAGTATGGAGGCTAATGACTCTTTATAAACTTTGAAACTAAAAGGAACATCAACAAAAAGGCAAGGGACCTTTTTAACNTTTTTTTTTCATGGACTGACTGAAATTCGGAACCTTGGAACATGGTTTAACTTAGCGGAAAATTCTAAAAAAAATGTTGAAATTTAGAAAAAAAAAACTTTCTATGTCTTAAAAGAGTGATTTAAGAAATTATGAGAACACTTGGTGAGAAACTTTCAATTTATGTGCCAATTTTAATGCAACAACAAGATTTTAGNTCTTAAAAGAGTGATTTAAGAAATTATGAGAACACTTGGTGAGAAACTTTCAATTTATGTGCCAATTTTAATACAACAACAAGATTTTAGTTGATTACATGAATCATTTTTCACCGCTGGGTGTCATATTTTTATTTAGCGGAAATTCTAAAAAATAAATCATATTGCTTAAAAAAGTGATTAAAAAAATTATGAGAATACGTGGGTGAGAAACTTTCAAATTATGTGGCAATTTTATGTAGCACAACAACAACAAGCTTTTAATCCCACAAAGTGGGGCCATNTCACCACTGGGTGTCATATTTTTATTTAGCGGAAATTCTAAAAAATAAAATGTTGAAATTTAGAAAAAAAAACTTCATATTGCTTAAAAAAGTGATTAAAAAAATTATGAGAACACGTGGGTGAGAAACTTTCAAATTATGTGGCAATTTTATATAGCACAAGTGCACAACAACAACAAGCTTTTAATCCCACAAAGTGGGGCCAATTACATGAATCATTTTTCTCCTCTGAGCGTCATATTTTCATTTAATTCTAATAAGTTCAGATCATTTTTTATACAACATGCCCGAATCTATGTAGCTCTACCTCTACCTTTCTTAACATAAGGCAATTTTACACGCAATATCTATATCTTGCAAATTTATCAAAATAACACCCAATCCCAATATTAAAGTACACAACAAAACTATCAACTTGTAATAATTACATTATCAAAAATATGAATCTGCAAAACTTTTCACAAATTACTAATTACAACTACAAAGACCAACTAGAAAGACATTTAAAGCATTAAGCACAAATAAACAACCATAGAATTCAAATAAGTTCTATAATAATGCAATGTTGCTCACCTTCAATCCTTCAATAAGACGCCCCGGCATGCTTCCAATATAAGTCCTACGATGCCCCCTAATATCCGCTTCGTCCTTCACGCCGCCAAGAGATATCCGTACAAATTTTCTGTTTAAAGCAGAGGCAATTGACGAAGCCAAAGACGTCTTCCCAACGCCAGGTGGTCCAACAAAACAAAGCACAGGACCTCGAGCATCTGGTTTGAGCTGCATTTTTGTTGTTGCATGAACAAGAAAAGTGGGTCGATTAAGTAAGAAAAAAACAAACCTTATAATCTTCATCTAGTCGAAACTGAAATCACGAATGTTAACCCAACCTTACGAACAGCCAAATACTCGATAATGCGTTGTTTGACTTTGGCTAGACCGTAATGATCACAATCGAG
Source organism: Phalaenopsis hybrid cultivar (assembly GCA_002079205.1). Taxonomy (NCBI): domain Eukaryota; kingdom Viridiplantae; phylum Streptophyta; class Magnoliopsida; order Asparagales; family Orchidaceae; genus Phalaenopsis; species Phalaenopsis hybrid cultivar. Next base: position 28,807 of record JXCR01037826.1, on the reverse strand, counting down.
CTGCTCCTTGGCAGCTTTAAGATCAATCTCATGTTCTTCCGTGACCTTCTCCCATGGAAGATCAGCAAGAAGCTCAAGGTAAACACGCGAACCACTGTAACCGGGCTGCTGAGGTTGCATTTTCTTCAGCCGTCTAAAAGATTAAAATTTAAGTAAGAATCTATAGGAAGCAGCTTCGGATTGATAATGCTCCAAATTTAAGGAAATTCCTGCTGGGTTAAACTTTTAATTCAACATTAGATCAACTTAGTTAATCGAGATAATAAGACTTTGATGTATTTTTCTCTGAGTACAAAAATGTAGAAGCTTCTCGTGTGTATATGTAAAATTAGGGGCATTTACACACATGGCACACAATTCTACACAATTCTTATGTATTTACATATCTCACACAAAAATTTTCTTATTTATATACATATCACTCAAATCATTAAATATCATATAAAAAATAGTACTATGTCTTATTTTTCAAGGTGAAATACACCCTTCCATGCATAGTTTTAAAGCACCAAAGTGCTATGTACGTAAACCTGAAAGTTTAGGTGTGAGATTTGTGAATACATAAGAATTGAGTGCTATGCATGTGAATTTCCTTTAAAACTAATAAAAGCAGAATAACCTTCTTCTCATTAAATAACATAAGGGCTATGATGCATGACTCATTAGGTACAAAACCTGAAGATTTAGAATTTAATCAACTGCTTGGCTACCAAAAATGCGCTGATAACCTCATATTTATAAGCTGTTGGCTCCATCCATTTCTGCTTTATCAGTTGAAAGTGGAAGTACAATTCAATTGATTTATTGTTTGACAAAAATATTGCAAACTATCGGCACCATCCATTTCTTCATCAGGGAAATTACATACATAGCACTCGAAACATTATTATTTACAAAACTAGCACCCTCTTTCAACAATTTTTCAAAATATCACTCAAATATAAAAATTCACGATAAAACCCGAACCCATATTTTCATTTTATCAAATTCCCAATGGTTTGATCATGGCACATGTAATTGCATCGATTTCATACTTAAGATAAAATCACCCGTGCGCCTGTTTTGTAACTAGCAATACTTCAAGTGCTATGTATGTAATTATCCCTTCTTGATGGGAGTAAAGGTGTCAGTAATATTACATGTTTGCTAGGTGGACTAGTGAATCAACGTGAAATAGATGTAAGTTTAATATGTTCAACTTTGGACAACTACTAATCCTAACAAATACCTCCACATTGTATGTATTTAGTCCAAATGTCAACCTAAGTGGCTCTAATAGCAAATTTGATAGCACAACAAGAGAAAGTAGATTTGAAAAAGATTAGAATAGGGATTCAATTGCTAATAAGGAAGCAAACTACTTGATAGCAGGAACTCACTCACCCAAAAACTATGAATTCTTTCATCCGCTATATTTGAATTACTCATTCATAACAGTTGGGGACTAAGCCACCCAAATAAGAATAATTTATACTTAATTTAAACTAAAAAGAGCATGTTTTAAGCCATCTTAATTGAAAGAAAAACTTATATAAACTTTCAATATGAAGCTTTTGGCCAAATAATGAAGTGGTCTGGTGGGAACGAATGGTTGGGAAATAAAAAATAAATTAAACTTTCACCATACTATAAAATCAAAGGGCAATCTATTATTTCTACTCAACATATAGCACACCAACCGTAGTTCTCTCTGAGCATGTTTCCAAATATTCGGAGGCATGCCCGCGCTCTGCATCTTTCTTTCAAGAGCTGCAATGTCGTCCTCATCATCATCATTGTCACCGAGTTCCTCCTTGATGGCCCTCATCTAAAAAAGTAATACAATGTAATTTGTAAGGCTTTGAGAGAATAGGGACCATAATATCAAAGAACAGATAAATAAGAAAAAGAAATATGCAATGAAACTTCAAAATTAGATGGCTCAAAATTCAAAGCAAGGCCTAAAAGCATGTGCAAGGTAACAAACAATGCTCGAGTGAACGGCTAAGCAAGCCCGTCATGTTTTTTTCTTTAACTGAAAAAAAAAACTCATTTTCAACCAAAAAAGGAAAATTTTCATTTATTTTCTATTCCTTTTTTTTTTCTTTTCTCCTCGTTTGAGATTGTGTTAGGCACTCTCCAAGCAATATGACTCTATCACCTATAAAATAATTTGAAGTACAACGAATATTTTTAAGAGTATTAAGTGATTACCATCAAATTAAGTAAGAAAAAAATACAAACATTCAAGTTCCACTATATTAGAAGCACAAAATTCTTAGTAAAGAGAAAATCTAAGACAAGTATTAAGTTTATAGAACAAATATTTTGGGGGTAGCTTCTATCTTTCATACAAATATGTTCCCTTCACCAACATTGGTTTTACTGCCCGCCATCTCATCCTCCTTACACTCAGCTTCTTGATCCTTCAGATTTATTACTCTAAAATTTAGCACACATACCTATATTTGATTTAACTTATTTCCTATGTATCATTAATACTTTTTAAAGTCATTGATAATCCTCGCATTAGATCACGTCAAATTGTGCACAAAAAACTAAGATCTTCAGTAAAGGCAAGAAGATTGGCTACCTATGCATGCAAAGTTGTATATCAGTTTCTAACAGTTAAATTGGTGGTTTTTTTATGTGATATGAATACTTGGGTGGCATGAATGTAAAATGTAAAATTTAGATATTAGATATTTAAATACATAGGAATTGGTTGCTATGTAAGTGAATTCCCCTAAATAAATTAGGAAACACTCAATGTAAAAAAATTGATATTAAATTATAGAATGCTTCATGAGTCTTTATATTAAGTTCAGATTGACTTAATAAAAATTTAGAAAAAGTATAATATATAATGAATGGCAAACCTGCTGACGCAAGAGAAATTCTTTCTGTGATTTCGATAACTGCCCCTCCACTTTTTGAGTTATTTTCTCTGCCACCCGAATAGACTGCTCCAAAGTATAAAGAACTTAATAAATAGTGTGCCTTTAGATGCATGCCAAATAAAATATAAATAACTAAGGGGCTCTTTTGAATCAATTTTTGTTTTTCAAACAAAGAACATAAAACTAACAGAAAAACTGTGTTTGTTTATTCATTTTTGTTCCATTTTTTTATTTTGTATTTAAACAACCCACGGTTGTTTTTAAAACTTTGAAAAACATGGAAAACAAGTTCTATCTGTTTCAAAAACAAGTTTTTTGCACTGCCCCAACTGAGCCGCTCCGCTCCATCTTCAATTTCTTTTTGCTCTGGCGATCCCTTCTCCCTCATCTGGCTTCTCTTTTGCCGCCTCCTTCGGCCGCCGATCTCCTTGTTCCCTTCCATCGCCGGATTGCAAAATCCAGTTTCCTCTTTGGCTGCCGATTTCATCGTTCACTTCCCTCACCCGACTGCAACATTCGGGTTCTCGTTTGATCACTGATGTCCTGCTTCCCTTCGAGTTGCCCTGCCCCGCCCAATCCTATGGCGAGCAACCCACCCCAGCTGCAGCTCAGCTTTTCTGGTGAGCCTTGTTTTTTTTTTCCTGGTTTAGTAAATTTTATTAATTGCTTCTTTTTTTTTTCTAGCGATCCCTCATNCCCAGCTGCAGCTCAGCTTTTCTGGTGAGCCTTGTTTTTTTTTTCCTGGCTTAGTAAATTTTATTAATTGCTTCTTTTTTTTTCTAGCGATCCCTCATTTTTTTCGGTAAACCCTCATTTTTCTTTTCTATTTTAGTTATTTGATTAATTGTTTTTTTTTTTTCTGGTGAGTCCTCGTTTTTTTTTTGGTTCAGCAAATTGTTATTGATTATTATGTAACATGAATAAAGATAAAAAAAAGATAGATCTGCTTTAATTACATCCTTTTTAAGGATGAATCTATTAAATTCCTTTGTTTTGTAGCATATGTTTTTGTATTTGTTGTAACAATTGGGTCAGGAGAGCAGATGTAGGTGCAACTTTTTAAAGAATAACAAGATTTAGGAAATAAGTTGCATTTGAAGGTGTGGAGGAATTATTTGATTACTTCAATCTTGTTGAAGATTTTTTAGTATGTGCCAATGAATAAATAAAAGAAATTTTAACCCAAAAAAAGGGGAAGGGTTGCTTCTTGTATTTGATTTGGATGCTAAAAACTCTTTGTTGTACTTAGTAGGAGCACTTAGAATTACCATATAATTATTATTAAATATGTATTTATTGCTTGAAAATTAGTTATCGAATTTATGGAGATTAGATTAGGAATGTGACTTGAACATTTTAACTCAATCCAGCATTAGCTTGAGATTATCCAAACCATTTGGTTGTGTAATATGTAAATGAAATAGTTGCCTTCAAATGATGCTAGTTTTGTATGTAGCAATGCTTGAAGTGCGATCTATTCTATGTAATTGTTTCATGTGGTGCTAGCTTTGTAAGTAGCAATGTCTCTAGTGCTATCTATAAAATTATTTGGTATTTTCTATAGTTTCATATTAGGGATTGTTTATACTTTGGTATTACCTATAGTCTGATATTAGGGATTGCCTATAGTTTGATTCCGTTAAATTGTTTTATCAATTTATTATCAAATTTAATCGAATTGAATTTTGACTATACTATTACAGAAAATGGATCATAGTGATACAGTTTAAATATGTGGAGATTCAGTATGGCCAGATAGGAATGAACAAATTTTCATTCAGCTTACGAAAATTGAAATCATTAATGGCAGCAGGAAAACAACCACTAGCAGTCCAGCTGCATGGTCATGCATTATGCAAGGTGGACTTGAATCATCAAAAAAAAAAAAAAAAAA
>JXCR01037815.1:37301-68913 GCA_002079205.1 Phalaenopsis hybrid cultivar | reverse complement strand
GTCATCCTCTCCTGCCAGAAGCTCGCAGGCACCTGGCGTTTCTCTCAAGCTATGATTTCGCTTGGCTTGCTGCTAATCTTGTCTCCTCCCAAATCCCTAAACGCCTGAATGCCAAAATAGAGATAGTTGCAACCATTGACATTTCCCTGTTACTATTACGAAGCTCTCAGCACAACCTTTTCTTTTCTTCATCAGCATCGTGACTTCATTAATGGAGTTGAATATTGCGTAAAGAGTGAAATAAAGGTGTTAAATAGGAAAATAATGGTCATCTATTTTATGAGTATGCAAGAAATGGTTATCAATAACAAATGATAACTTTGCATCCCCTATAAAAACTGCAGTAAAATTGTTGTAAAATTGTTAAAACATTGTTGAATTTTGCATGATTCCATGTTTCTAAAACAAATTTAAAATATTCCCAACAGACAGGAAAAGTCCCTCTACCCAAACAGTTAAAATATGATGATTATATATATTATTAAAATTATGAATTCTATATAATATATACACGGGTATTACATTTATCCACAGACAAGACTTTCAAAACTATATTTTTCAAATAGGCCAACTGCTTTTAAAACACAAGCTTTTGAACAATAGATTTTTCACAGCAACTTTTAAACTGAGATTTCATACAATCACAACCAAAACAAACGCACCCTTAATCTTTTTCTTATCATAAATATTAGAAAGATGGTTAATCCATCCAATTTTCATAATTATTCATATCTAAGAGTACTGTTTGATTTCAACTAAAGACATCCATCTTTCAAACTCTTCAACATGCTACTACTTTTCATTTCTCTCAACATAAAAGTTCTTATAAAAGGTCAACCTCCTCTTTTTGCTCTTGATCGAAGAAAGCATTGTCATGACTATGAATTCACCTGTTTTTCATTCATGATCATCATACAATGCATAAAATCAAGTCAACAAATGGTTGAGACACAAACATTCAAAAGATCAAGAAAGAAAAATAATAAATTGCAGCTGCAATGAATGAAAGATAGGTTTAACGAGAACCGCAAATAAAAGGTAGCAATAAAAACTAAGGGCCGGATATATTACNAAAGGTAGCAATAAAAACTAAGGGCAGGATATATTAGCAGATTAGGAATGAGATATTATAAGGAAGGATGTACAATACTAGTTCTGAACCTGTAAATTTTAAATCAGGCTTTAACTCCAAAATTTACTATGTGAAGATAGCTACAAAAGGTGATCTCATTCCTTAACAGGAACTTAAAAAAGTGGATTACGNAGATATTATAAGGAAGGATGTAAAATACTAGTTCTGAACCTGTAAATTTTAAATCAGGCTTTAACTCCAAAACTTACTATGTGAAGAGAGCTACAAAAGGTGATCTCATTCCTTAACAGGAACTTTAAAAGTGGATTACAATGAAAGAAAGTGAATGATTTAGAAATTAACATTTCAAAACCTACAGATTTTATAATCATTAAAAAGAAAAAAAATTCTCTCTACACGACTTTCATTAAGTTCTCAAACCCTAACATTTCCAACACTCAAGAAACAAATGCTACCGAAGTATTCCAACCGATTAATATCAGCAATTTCAACAAATCATTATTCACCATAGCACATAATAGAAAAATAAATACAATAGAATATACAATCAATGAGAATCAAACCAAAAGATGCGAGTCACATCTTTTATAAATAACCTATCAGACCTAGCCATAAAGTAGATAAAAAAAATGAAGAAAATCAAATAATCCGAAAACTTTTATGATACCATAATAACTCCCCCATGAATTCAAAGCTGAAATAGGAGAAATTGATGCCAAGAAAACACCGAAGAAAATAAAAACAAATGAAAAGTCTATAAAGCAAAATAAAAGAAATAAGCACGCTAATATGTCAATCATCAAAGATCGCTAATATGTCAATCATCAAAGATCCTTTCAAGCCAGTAAATGAAAAAGCCCGTCACAACAGAGAGAAATTCAGTACTAAAACAGAATCAAAGTTTCACACTGACAAGTTAAATAAGGCATTTTTGCTAACACATGCCATGAAGAAAAAAATTAACTAAATCGAAGCAAGAAATGTTAAGCTGATTGAAACTCACTTTCTTAAGCATTCATCGTAGAAACCATAAACTTGTGTAATCTGCAATTTCAAAAGTATTTTTCATCACAATGGAAGGAATGTTTCACCATCAATAGCATAAAGAGGAAAAATACCATCAAATAGACTATAAGTTCATACAATGAAATGGCTTAGTCATACCATAGTGATAACAAAAATGGGTAACTCAATAAATGAGCTAGATCAGTATACCTGCCGACTTTCGTGATTTCCCCTAAGAATGGTGATTCTCTGAGAGTATCGCACTTTAAGGGCCACAAGAAGCTGTGCGATACAGAACAGAAGTCATAAAAACTGCGAGTATCCATACTATACTAGTAGAACCTCAAAAACAAGAAATAGAATATTGTCACTCAAGTTAGTCAGCCAGGATTAAATAGCTAGGAGAAAAAATTGTGATATATCTTTTCCTCTTTTTGGTTGCTTTTAAGTCGTGAATGTAAATATAAATTTTTAGTGCAATACAAATCATAACTAATCAGAAAATATTTAATTGAAGAAAACATTACATATGAGACATTCTTACCGTAACGGTTTCAACAGAATAATACCCACGATCTACATAATCTCCCATGAATAAGTAATTTGTATCTGGACACTTAATATCAAAAAAAACATTCATCAATAATAATGCCAGATATCCCTAGCTATAGAAAATTACGAGAAAAAAAAAAAAAACTGTCAAGTAGTACATTCCCTAAAAAAGAGTCAAGTTTTAATTGATAGCATACATAACATGCTTAAGAGCACATTGTTGGAAAGAGATACCTTTCCACCAATACGAAACAATTCTGCAAGGTCATGAAACTGTCCATGAATGTCACCACAAATTGTCACAGGGCTTTTCACAGGCTGCAATAATAGACAGAATGAATGTAATACGCGAAACACATCCAAAATAAAGCCTATACAAACAACATATTAATTGATTCTTCCCAACTATTTTGGCATGTATTACAGAATTGACAATTTTTTAGCTTCTTTTTTGGCTAAGCAATTCCAAGTTGTGCACTTACTAAAAATTAAAATGGTGAAATCAAATTATTCAAGAATCCGCCATAACAAATGCAGATCATCTTCAGCCTTACACCTACTATATGGGAAGGGTTTTAAGGATCTTCCTTCTTCAATTATTCATGATGACTGCTGCATGGCCTGTTAACTCACCATATGCAAGTACTTTTGCACAAACTCTACCCTTTTCACATCTAATCTCTCACGTACAATGGCAAAGCTTTACAACACAGCAATAAACTTCTATTCCAATTTTTAAATACATGAAGTTGTTATTTCTTTTCAATAGGTAATAGGGATTCAGAGAACCATCAATGATTAAGCTACAACAACTCTTATGGATAATAAATGGGAAAATAGTAAAACATTACAAAGTAGATGTGTGAGATTTATACAGCACAATAGAAATGACAGCAGGAACTAAGGAAAATGATTCTGCAAATGCAACCTTCACACAAACTTCAGCTTTGATTCCATGAATATGTGAGTTCCATGATGTCATACTAAGAATACATGCATCAAACATATGTTACCAGCAAAAAGAATCAAACTGAGTCATGTAAATGGAACAAAGACCACCTCAGAGGCAAATAACAAGAAAAGATACTATTGGTTTATCAGGGAAAAAAATACCAGAAGGGAAGCAAGTACGTTTATAAATAAAATAAACATAACGTTACCTGGACATTGCTTTCTTCCATCAAAATCTCCTTTGCTTTGTCACACAATACTCTGACCTGTGAAAATCATTAAAAAATAATAAAAATAAAGAAAAAATGGCAAACTAGAATCAGTTAAATAGCAAGAGTTAAACCATCTGAGCTGAAACATATGCAAAAATCTTAAAAGAAACATGCAAAAAGCTATCAACAAAATATTACCATTTAAAGATAGCACTTAAACAATGAGTATCCATCCAACTAACTGTTAATTTAATAAAGAAAGTCATGTAGTGAATAGAATTTGTTAAGCCAACAGACTACAAAGGATATGGGTTCATATCAGGCACACATTAAAGAGTTGCCTAGCAACTAAGAATAAATACTCGAGTCTGCCGCTTTTCAGAAATTTTTGTTATTATTTTGTTCATGGGAGTTCTTATCTAAAACATAATTGTAAAAATTTTGTACTTATTTTTTAAAATTGCCCAGAACAACTTTTTGTAAAGTAAATTTAAAGATGCTTGAAAAAAACATGTCTGACTGGTGACTATTTAAAAGACATTCCTACAATCACACTACATTAAGCGCTACTTTGGATACACTGACTTTTCTGGACATTTGAACTCTAAGAACTACTTGAAAGAATTTTATTTTTCAAACAACAAAGTACTTGATATGTGATTTATGTGCTTATCTGCCAAATAATAATATACTGATTCTATAAGCAAAGAAGGAGGAAAAAATAAGGCCACAACACCTATACTACTTAAAGCACACTAGTTGTTTATTTGCCAAAGAAAACTTAAATAGTCAATGTTGCCTAGAAGATTATTAAGATATCAAATTAAATTGCACTGTGGCAGTATCATATACATTGTTCAATCCATATGATACAGACGACGGGAATTACTAGGTAGGCAAAATTAAGGGCATGAAATTCATGTTAATATTATGCATATATTTTTTATTCATGTTATCAGATTTTAAATTGTTTATGGTTTAATTTTATTATAAGAGTTAAACCGAACAAGTAAAGTTCTCGATCTCCTTCTCTTTGGTGCTAAAGTTGGGATTTGATTAAATGGCTTCACTGGTTCACTCCCAAAGTCATATTTGAAGTATTTCTTTTTAATGTGCCTTTTGTTGTTCATAAAAAGAATGATCATGGAATTCAATAATGTTTTTTGTACACTAGGACCAAGTACTGCATGCATTATTGGCTATTAAATTTTCCAATGACTTTAAAGTGATAAATGATTAATTGTATTAAATAATTAGAATAATAAATAACTTCATTTGATGTTGAGCATGTGCTTTCCTAACAATTTGGAGATGTTGCTTCCAAAAAGTTTGCTAAACTTTTTTCTTATTTAGGTCATCAATTTCATCATTTGATTGAGTGGTCGAACACCTGTACCCAAACATTACTTTGGTTGTTTTCATCATCCTGATGGTTTATCTTTCAATCTAATAGTTTTCATATTTAGCTACACTTTTTATTTATAATTTCTGCCATGCTAAAAAAAGAATAAGCCGTACATTGCAGTATGGCTCCATAGGGATATTTGTGTTGTGGTTCACCGTTCGCCATTTATAAATATTAAGCAGATGTACATCAATAAGGAGATGTCTGGCAGCCAGACAGCCCCAATAACTCACTTAAATATAAGACTTTCATAATTCAACTCCAACCACATTTAAATACACATGTAAAAACACAATGGCCTAACAGTGACTAATACTAACTTCATTTATTTACCAATTCAACATCTACTCTATTGGATAGTAAAATCATCTTGGTTTTTACCCAAAAGTTTAGCAACATGAAAATTGCTTGAGAGTAAATATGATAATCACAGAAATTTTTCATTCACAAGTGACGTTTGGAACCACGCTAAATCCACTTTTTAAAATCTAGGATACCCTCGAAAAAACCAGCCACATCTAAGCATTCATTTTTAAGTGAATCATGATCCTGCTTTCACTTAAAGGGCTAAAGACTTGAACAATTAGAGCAGAAGATAGAAAAATCAACGCAGAAAAATGCACACTAGAGTATGTATAGTGAAAATTAAAAACTCCTAGCACATAAGCAAGCTTAAATGTTTCAAAAGCCTAAAGGACTGATATACAACCTTTCCAGAGGAGCAATTTTCTTAATAAATCAGAAATAAAACAATATTGAGTGACAAACAGAAGTTCAACTATCCATACATATTAAGTCACTTGGGTTTTCAAAGAAAATAAGAGGTAAATAAAATGTGACAAGAAAGCACCCGATACTGAAATCATGGTCCTGGCTTATATTCTGGTGCAGCTTAAAAATGTCGCAGTGCTCGTTATAAATGAAGCTGTTTAATTTCCTGTGTCAAACGATCAATTTGATTGGAACTATTCTTACAATGTTCAAGAGGAGTTCCAAACCTTCTAAATCGTGCCCCCAAAATCACGTATAACTTGAAACCAATTCAATTGCATATCTAACTAAACACTTGCCAATGAACAAAAAATAAACCACCGCGGCTGCAAATCTGATAAGTTAGGCTCTACTGTCCTTTGTGAAGAACACAAATATGATTTATCCTTCATCCAGCGAAAAAACAAAAAGAAATTCCAAAGAGCTGCAAACCTTCCCGGGCTAACCCATCCAAACCCCCTAATCACAAACCCTAACTCCACCAAAAAGAAAATTCACCCGATCCGTCACAGTGGAACAAACTTCACCTATCTAACAAAGCAAAACAGGAAACAAAAGGCTCGAAACCGGAGATAAAACAAGGAAGCTCGAATCANCAAAGAGCTGCAAACCTTCCCGGGCTAACCCATCCAAACCCCCTAATCACAAACCCTAACTCCACCAAAAAGGAAATTCACCCGATCCGTCACAGTGGAACAAACTTCACCTAACTAACAAAGCAAAACAGGAAACAAAAGGCTCGAAACCGAAGATAAAACAAGGAAGCTCGAATCGATAAGAACCTCTTGTTCGGAGAGTGGCTTGCACTGCATCAGCTGTGCGATCTGCTCGTCCAGGTTTCCATGGGAACTTGCTGGCATGGGATTCGCGCTCATCTTCTTTTCCGGCAGCCGCGAAGCGAAAAACAGAGATCGGGGCAGNTGTGCGATCTGCTCGTCCAGGTTTCCATGGGAACTTGCTGGCATCGGATTCGCGCTCATCTTCTTTTCCGGCCNTGTGCGATCTGCTCGTCCAGGTTTCCATGGGAACTTGCTGGCATCGGATTCGCGCTCATCTTCTTTTCCGGCAGCCGCGAAGTGAAAAACAGAGATCGGAGCAATTGCGTGAAGCTAGATCTTCAACCCTCTCCCTCTCTTTCTCCGTATTGGGAGAAGAGTGAAGGGATCGGTGGTGGAGGGACGGAGAGCCGGGTAAAATGAGACGAACGATAAAATAAGCGGTAAATGAGCGCCCCTTTGGACGTTTGCGATGCTAGAAGCCGAGTATCAGCGAGATTTACCACAAAAAAATACCTCGGAGCGGCTGCAANAAATGAGACGAACGATAAAATAAGCGGTAAATGAGCGCCCCTTTGGACGTTTGCGATGCTAGAAGCCGAGTACCGGCGAGATTTACCACAAAAAAATACCTCGGAGCGGCTGCACNTCGGTGGTGGAGGGACGGAGAGCCGGGTAAAATGAGACGAACGATAAAATAAGCGGTAAATGAGCGCCCCTTGGACGTTTGCGATGCTAGAAGCTGAGTACCAGCGAGATTTACCACAAAAAAATACCTCGGATCGGCTGCACTTGCAGAACAGCGAGCACCGCAATTTATAGTTTGGTTTCCGGATTCGGACCCATTGCATGCATCTAGGGCTGTAAAAAAAGGTCATTGTTCGCGAAGAGTTCGTGTTCGGTTTGTCAATGAATTTGTGTTCGATTCGTTCGATAAGTAAACGAGACGAACGTGAACAATTTTTTTTGTTCGGTTACNGCGGCTGCAAGTTGCAGAACAGCGAGCACCGCAATTTATAGTTTGGTTTCCGGATTCGGACCCATTGCATCATAAAAATTGATTAGCTAATTGAATATATTTAAATATTTTTTTAAATATTTGGTTGTTAAAGTAATAATTTTGAATACTTCTTTATTTGATGTGTTTGTGTTGGGGAACAATGTCATTTAATACTCATAAATAAAGTCTTTAAAAATTTTGATAAATATTTTCTTTTAAATTTCATGAGTAAGAATGATTTAATGTTTATGAATAAGATTTGTTAAAGTTAAGCTTAAGCTTGGGAATAGGCTCAATTAAAGCTTAACTTAAAATTTATTTATATTAAATTAAGTTTTAATTTGTAGTATATAAAACAACATAAAAGATTTATTTGTTTAATAGTTCTTTTATTTTACACATTTATACGTTTATTTTAGGTATTCATTTGATAATTCTTTTATTTAAAATCTCATTTATTTTGTAAGTTCAATAAGTAATTCATTTATAAGCTCGATAAAGCTCATTTGATTAGAAAATAAGTAACTCAATCATACAAGTTGATACTCCTTTAAATGTATAAATTTCAACATGAATCTCAAGGCATGTACAGATTTGGAGACAAATTTTTTGTGTGAATGTTGTTCAAACTTTGATTCAAAGCCATCCAGAGCTCTAATTTGAGCAAACTTAAAATCAAACTGATTAGCTCGACTAGACGGACCCAACGGTACAAAAATTGGCCCAATCCGAGTTGAATAAAGCCCAAATCAAGTCACTTAACCATTTTTTAAAGCATTCCAAACATAATTGAGAAGGTCAAACGGATGTCGAATATGACATGCTTATAAACAAATTGAGCGTCTCGGCAAGACAAATTTAACAAGATTTTGATTTCGTTAAGGCAATCAAATATCTATCAAATGTCATCTAATCAAGAGAATATCTTTGAGTCATTCGATCAAAAGTGTTTTGAACTCATGAGTTTTTTTGGCAATTCGGACTCTATAAATAGAGCTTCAAGCCTCTCATGAGGGGAGATCTAGACTCAAAGTTAAAGAGAGAGCAGAGCCTACATCAAAGGGAGCTGCGGCCCAGCCTCCTGTATCGCCGCCTTTCAGTCTTCATCGTCGCTTGTCGACCGCCACCGCCCTCCGATCGTTGTTGCCTCTGGTCACCGCCGTCTCGGATCGCCGCCGCCCACTTCCGGTCATATTCGTCGACATACAACCGTCATCACCTTTGGTTTCCACCAGCTACCATCGTTGTCGCATTAGAGTCATCGTCACCTTGCTGTTGTCGCTGCCTTCGTGCTCTCACAGCCACATCTTTCCGGGCAACGCCTCCTAAGGTCGCATTTGTTTTTTGGCCACCTCCTTCATATTGTTGCAATCTCCAGTTGTCGNCATCGTCACCTTGCTGTTGTCGCTGCCTTCGTGCTCTCACAGCCACATCTTTCCGGGCAACGCCTCCTAAGGCCGCATTTGTTTTTCGGTCACCTCCTTCATATCGCCGCCATCTCCAGTTGTCAGGTGCCTCCGTCTTTTTTATGCCTCCATCTGAAGCCACAGCCACCACTTTTTGACCAATGCCTCTGACACCTCACGATCGTCACCGTCTTCGATCGTCACCGCATTCTGGTTGTCGCCAACCTCCAGTCGTTGTCGTCTTCAGTCGTCGTTCTCTCAGATCGCCGCCTTCCGATCATTATCATCTTCGGTCGACAGCTGCCTCTGCCCTTCAGTTGCTGACATCCCAGGACGTCGTTGTCTCCGGTCTCCATCCTAGGACGATGTCATCTCAGGCTGCCACCGCCACATTCGGTAGTTGTCGCCTTCCAGCCGCTACAGCCCTCTGGTTGTTTCCGCCTTCTAGCCGCTACAGCCCTCTGGCTGTTGCCACCTTTGGCAGCCTCCCATCTCTGGCCTTCGCTAGGGGTGTGAGTGAGTCAAGCCGACTAGTGAGACGCCTCTACCTCGGCTCAATAAGTGGCTCGTGAACTGGGTTCGATGAGCTAACAAGCCAAAGAGGAAAGGGTATAGCAATTTCTTCTGCTGACTCAAAACTCCTTATTTTTGTCTCCTATGAGGTTGCATCTCTCTTTAGATTAGGTTGAAGGGTCCGGAGGGCTAGGAATTGACTGTTGCGTTTACATCAGCAAGTTTCCCAATAGGTTTCTTCGCCTAATACAGTTTCAATTTAGGAGGAATCTCGAGTTCCCCGGGATGATAATCACTTTCTTGAGCCATCCGACTGTGCGAACATATCCCGGTTATGATAGCTAGGAGGGCTCTCCCACCCTAGGATGTAGATGGCTTTGAACTTGAAGTTCGTGTTGATGACTCTACTACAAATCTTTTAGCCAAGAGGATCGTTGGAGCAGTTCCCTCCTTGAGAGGGCAGGGACCTATTTCTAAAGAAGAGTTCCTTGCCCATAACACTTAAATATATGAGCAGGTTCTGGAAGAGCTCATCTACTTACCCTACCCTCACGGTCTTAGTGGTAGGAGATTGTGATATACTTCTCAGTTTGCTACAAGTCCTTGACATTTGTCATCAGTTGTGCAAGCTGTAAGACCCGCCGAGGAGTTACATAAGACGCTTGGTGTGGCTCTTAGAGCCACTGCATCAGGTGTTGTATCAGGTGTCATTAATGATGCTATTATGGTGGTTTCATCTACACTTGATGTGGCCACTCTTTCCATGAGTAATAAGAAAATTAATGTGGGTTCCTCTTCATCAAGTAAGATAAATTACCCTATGTCGATAAAAAGAGGTTTGGAGCACTCCCCTAGCGATTCTCGCTTTATTTAAGGATAAAGGTTGATCGTTTGACTTTGTAAAATACTCAGTGGGTTAGACAAGTTCCTTCTACCAATATCTTAACTCCTGCTGTGGAGGATGTAGGTTAGATTTCAGAGTGAGTTTTCCTTCTAGTGGATCCTATCTATGAGCCACTGATCCACTAGCTACTATCATAATAATGTAATTACTGGTAATGACACTACAAAACTTGATCCGCTCCCAAGCAACTTGATTATGTTCTTAAAGTTAGGTGTTCTTGCACATTGGGGTTTCTCAAAAAAGTATATGTATCATTTCAGTAATACAGGGCTCTATTGAGTCTGGATTGTTGATCCCACAGAGAACAAGGTAATGAAATTCCTTAAGAAAAGTTATAGTCTACTACTTTTAGGTCATAGTTTGGAATTGTGATTAGACGAAAGTTCTACCAACTACCCCTACACTAATTCAATTAATTCTAATGTTAAAACCTACTTAACTTAATTGGATTGGTGATTATCAAAAAATAAAAGTAGTCCATATCTTGTGATGATATAAGTGATTGTGTCGGAATAGATACTTCAAATTGCAAATGTGGCTAGTGAAAAATAGGAGTAATCATCTTTTTTACCCTCTCCCGAGTGCATAAAATGGTTTGGTTAAACTTGTTTTAATTCTTTAAACCTCAATTTGAACCCAATAATGTCTATTTCTCTATCTATTTGCATTACCTTATGGACTACTTTTTTTTCACCCACCAGTTCGNACGAACAATGATTTCACGAACAATTTCAAACACGAGCTTATTTCAAACAAACTAAATTTTAAACGAACCGAAAATGAGCACAAGCTCTGTTCATTCGTGTTCGGTTCGTTTACACCCCTAATTGCATTATAAAAATTGATTAGCTAATTGAATATATTTAAATATTTTTATAAATATTTGGTTGTTAAAGGAATAATTTTGAATGCTTCTTTATTTGATTCGTTTGTGTTGGGGAACAATGTCATTTAATACTCATAATTAAAGTCTTTAAAAAATTTGATAAATATTGTCTTTTAAATTTCATAAGTAAGAATGATTTAATGTTTATGACTAAGATTTGTTTAAGTTAAGCTTAAGCTTGGGAATAGGCTCAATTAAAGCTTAACTTAAAATTTATTTATATTAAATTAAGTTTTAATTTGTAGTATATAAAACAACCTAAAGATTTATTTGTTTAGTAGTTCTTTTATTTTACACATTTATACGTTTATTTTAGGTATTCATTTAATAATTCTTTCATTTAAAATCTCATTTATTTTGTAAGTTCAATAAGTAATTCATTTATAAGCTCCATAAAGCTCATTCGATTAGAAAATAAGTGACTCAATCATACAACTTTGTACGCCTTTAAATGTATAAATTTCAACATGAATCTCGAGGCCTGCATAGATTTCGAGACAAATTTTTGGTGTGAATGTTGTTCGAACTTTGATTCAAAGCCATCCAGAGCTCTGATTTGAGCAAACTTAAAGTCAAACTGATTAGCTCGATTAGACGGACCCAACGGTACAAAAATTGTCCCAATCTGAGTTGAATCAAGCTCACATCAAGTCATTTAACCATTTTTTAAAGCATTCTGAACATAATTGAGAAGGTCAAACGGATGTTGAATATGACATGTTTATAAGCAAATCGAGCGTCTAGCAAGACAAATTTAACAAGATTTTGATTTCGTTAAGGCAGTGAAATATCTATCAAATGTCATCTAATCAAGAGAATATCTTTGAGTCATCCGATCAAGCATGTTTTGAACTCATGTTTTTTTTTGTTGCAATTTGGGACTCTATAAATAGAGCCTCAAGCCTCTCATTAGGGGGGGATCTAAACTCAAAGTTAGAGAGAGAGCAGAGCCTGCATCAAAGGGAGATGCGGCCCAGCCTCCTGTATCGCCGCCTTTCAGTCTTCATTGTCGTCTGTCAGTTGCCACCGCCCTCTGATCGTTGTTGCCTCCGGTCACCACCGTCTCGGATCGCCGCCACCCACTTCAGGTCATCATCGCCACCACACAACTGTCACACCTTTGGTTGCCACCAGCTTCCAGCGTTGTCACATTAGATCCATCGTCACCTTGCTGTTGTAGCCACCGTCGGCTGCCTTACGAATCATCGCCGCCTTCATGCTCTCACGGCCACATCTTTCTGGGCAATGCCTCCTTAGGCCGCATTTGTCTTTTGGCCACCTCCTTCATATCGTTGCCATCTCCGGTTGTCGGGTGTCTCCATCTTTTTTATGCCTCCTTCATATCCTACACTAATTCAATTAATTCTAATGTTAAAATCTACTTAACTTAATTGGATTGGTGATTATCAAGAAATAAAAGTAGCCCATATCTTGTGATGATATAAGTGATTGTCTTGGAATAGATACTTCAAATTGCAAATGTTGCGAGTGAAAAATAGTAGTAATCCTTTACTTTACCCTCTCTCGAGTGCATAAAGTGGTTTGATTAAATTTGTTTTAATCCTTAAACCTCAATATGAACCCAATAATGCCTATTTCTTTATTTATTTGCATTGCCTTATGGACTACGTTTCCTTCACCCACCAGTTCGATGTGAATACTCTAATCGTTTCTACATCGCTCTTCTGATTCATAATGGATCACAAAAAAATCTAACAATTCATATAGCCAGTATAAAAAGTAAATTAAGTTTTGAAGAATACTCATCACATTAATATTTAAAGATCAATTCTATAAGCATCTTAACAACCTGCACATTCAACTTATTCATCACAAGAGAAAGGTAAGAAAGATCTACTCACAATGCATTAAGAAAATACCATAAATCATCATCTTATAATAAAGCAAATCCACTCGAACTGTATATACAAACAATACAAGACAATATAAAACACAATAATTAGTTTTTTTTCCTGAGAAAAGAGATGAAAATTCCTCCCTAAAAGATTTTCAAGTGCTCCTTGCAATGATGAGTGTACCCCCTTACAGAATTCTCTCAAATTCTTCTCCAATCTCTCTAAAAAAGTAGAAAATACCAAACCCTAACTTTATACAACAACTCATCTGCCTTCCTCCACTTTTCAAGGCTATAAAATATTCTTATGTCCTCCCTCAAACTGCTTAAATCAACCCTATAACTCCTCAAGTCGTGCTGTAGTATTTGAAGTAAACTGCTCAGGAGCTGGCCAACGCCTTGGCGCCACAAGGTTGGCTGACTTGGTTCTGGTACTTAGGCACCCAGTAAGCTAGTGTCAAGGCGCTTAGGTGGAGTGTGGGCGCCTAGGCGCCGGTGTCTTGGTTCCAGTATGCCTCGTTTCGTCTCTGTTTCTCTCCATTTTAGCTCCAATTTGCTTTATATGCCCTACCTGTAAGAAAAACACAAATATATCTTTCTTTAAAGTGCAATTTCATCCATAAACAAGTGTAAAATATAAAAAAAAATTAAGTATGCTTTAAGACATATCAAAATCCCCCAAAATTAAACTTTACTTGTCTTCAAGTAACACAAACATTTTTAAATTTAATTTCATAAATTTGAGAAAGTGGGTTTGAACAATTTTGTCTCAGGAATGTCATAATTTAACTTAAGAAAAATTATAGTAAATCAGCCTAAAATTATGGTATAAGAAAACCTTGTATTCAACTTTGAAATCCTGATTTTCTATCTACTTTGAAAATCATTGATATTTGTCAAACATAGGATCCTTAGAAAGTATAGGAAATAAAATTAAAGCACTCTATTTATAAATATTAACTAATATTTTTTTTTGTAAATATAAAGAAGTTTAGGATTGTAACAAAGTCTTTTACTTTAAAAAAGTTCAAGTGAAACTAATTTTTAATTAGACTTCTCCTCAAACTTCACCTCTCTTAATATTTATTTTTCTCTTCTTTTTTTCTTATTATTTTTCTTTCTTTTCTTTAAAATCTTTTTCAGTTCTTAACACAACTATAGGAGGCTTACTACATCTGGATAGATCTTTAATAATTTCAAGTTTCACTCATTCCCTTAAAGTAAAACCTATCACTCTCCTTTACTTTTAAAATTCTTAAAAAATTGAAAGTATTAGTTGAAATAAGTTTTTAATAGTGACTCAATTCTTATAAAATGTAAATATAAGGATTCTTAGTTTTTCAAATATATAATTATTTCTTACAACAAATAGTAAAATCATTTTTCTATATATTTTCTACAAGGTAACTTGACTCTAGAACAGTCTTATTTACATAAAATTTCAAATAAATCTATTACATCATTCCTATAATTAAAATTTAAGCAATCTAATATTAACNAATATTAAATATTCCGGCAAGTACAAGTCCATTTGGCAACTCCCTAGCTCAAAAATCGGGAGCCACTCAAGTCCCCTCCACGCTGTCAGATCCAAAACCAACGGCTGAAACGCGATGCCGCGAGGCAAGTCCAGCCACACGTGTGCGGCCCGCAATCATGCTTATCCATTCCTCCGCCGCCATCAGCAAGTTGCAAGTGGAAAACGTGTGACATTGTATCGTCCTGAATTTGCCATTCAATGCCCCAATTATCAATTCAAATAATAATAAAAAGTAAAACAAAAATTACATATCTGACCGAGAAAAAGTGTCAATTTTGTCCGCGGCTGCTCTTTTTCTAATTTTTTATTTTTGTGTAAAATGATTGTTTAATTGAAAAATATTACAGAACTCGTAATGCATTCGAAGTCCAATAATGAGACATCACGTGTCATGTGAGCTCCATCTTCTTAACACTGGTCAATATTAATGTATTACGGTGCGTCCCACTTAACATGTAGCGCCCCACTATTGAACTCCGAACGCAAACTGCGTTTGAAGTAATGATGTAATATTTTCTCTTGTTTAACACCAGTTAAATTTCAACTTTTCAAGGAAAATATACCGAGAAGAGGGGTAAAATTGTAAAGTGGTCTAAATTATATAAAAAAATATTAATTATATGATTATCCACCAGGGATATAATCTGTTTGGGATGGGGAAGGCCAAGCACAAAAAAGAAAAACTTGTAACTAATTAAAACCTCTTTTTTTGGTACTTTTTTCATGAAGATACCTAAACTTCCGTATGAGGACAATGAGGGTATTTGGTTGCCATGCAGACGCCTTCCGTGGCAGAAAAATGATCATATTTTCATTATTCTTTAGTTCTTTTAATTATTTAATAAGTAGTTGAGAATTTAAATGAACATTAGTCTTAAGAAGATAAAAAATTTTGATTTTTTTTTATTGATTGGGCTTGTATATATAAACATTTTGTAGTTTATAAGTTTGAAATTGATTTTACAGTACTTTTAATGTCCTAAAAATGCGGAACCAACCTTGTTTTTTAGGAGCGCTTCTTCTATTCGGACTCCTGACGTAGCTCTACATGCGGCTTAAGTTATTCTTGAGTTATTTTCAAGTTATTTCTGGGTTATTTTCAATAATACCGAAATAACTCAAAAATAATATGCGGTCTTTATTTTTGGGTTATTTCTGGATTTTTTCGCTATTATTAAAAATAACCCAGAAATAACCTGAAAATAACTCAGAAATAACTTGGTCCGCACATAGAGCTACGTCAGGAGTCCGCACAGAAAAATTTTAGGTTTTTCAGGGGGGAGCAAACTACCTCCCTAGACCCAAGGTGGAGGTGCTCGAGCAATTAAGGACAAAGTAATATATTAGGATTGACAAAACTGATATTTCAGGAGGGACAAAATGTCAAATTTCTCTGGGCAATTGCCCTCCCGTGGACTCTAACTGGGTCCACCCCAGCTAAAATGTCACCTTCAAAGTTTTCATTTAAAATTCACAATTATGTTTTGCCCGATCGATCATAACTAAATTAAATGAGCATTCCTATCCTAGTTGCACTTATATTATTCAATACAATCCAAAAGAATTCTAAAAGATTGATAGGTGAGATTACATTTCATATATTGAATGTTGAATGATTAAAGTTATTTTAACTCTAAATACATGAGCTTTAGATGAACATTTAATAAATTCTAACTATTGCTCGCCTGATTTAAAACAAGTTTGAATCCAATTTTCAGTTTTCTAATGACTTGTTCAGCTGACGCAAAGATCCAAGCGCATCAATTAGTTTGTTGACCCTTCTATCAATCAGATGTCATTAAGTCTAATTGAGCTTTTGTTTGTAGCTACCTAAATACAAAAAAAATACAAATCAAAGATAGCCGTTGAAATGAATATGTAGGAAATTAAATGTTCTGCTATGTAAAATTTAAAATTCATAGCATGATGGTTCAAAATAATCTATCAATATTTATGTTCATAATTTTTAACCTTCCAATTATTAACTATCAACTTTTGCAAGTAGAGTTTGCTTTTAGTCAAATATACATTTAATTCCAAAGCTGATACGGATTTTAGGGGTCGACCCGCGGCCTGCGTTTAGTGTAAAAACCCAAACGCAGTTTCAGATAAGCTGATGAAACGCGCAAACCAAATAGTATGACGGCGTTTTGAAAACGCCGCCCGCACTTATAAGCTGCCCCAAACAGACCCTTAGCTTTAAAAGAGTTATCTATTTGGGCACACTATTGGCTCCTCCTAATTTATGATGTCCAATGATCCAAATGAATGAAGAAATTTCTTCTCTCGCAATAATATAAAATGGAAGATCAAGTCACTGTAGATAATCTAAACTTCTAGTTAGTTAGCTGCTTTATTCTTTTTTATTGACTTCTTTAATGTTTGGTATTATATTGATGGCAAATTAGAGAGATTATAATATTGGTTCATATCATAATAAAATATTTTCGGAATATGATAAGATATAAATAAGCGCAAATGAACAATAGACTGGTCGATAATGTAAATTCGAAGTAGTATGAACTAATGTACTGATTTAAGAAAAAAAGGCTGCTCCATTCCTTTATAAGCTAAGTCAAGATCCATGGGACTTTGCCAATGAAATTACTTGTTATATTAAGCATATCTGGGTGTTAATGCAAGAACTTCATTGAAACTACTTGCCAACTTGGTGAACTTCAAAAAGATCATTTCGACGAGTGTAAATAAGTGCGCGTGTCATAGTTCTTTGTTGATTTTATATTAGGTTGTGCTATTTGGAAACCATACAAATTCGAAGATTTATTTATTTAAATAATTGAACACAACATCAAAAGTAATATATTATCTCAAAAGGTAGAAGTATCATTTTATGATGGCATTAATTACTTAATTTTTCTTTTTTGACATTTACATGGTCTACATTAAAACCAATACATCTTTTCCCAATCTAATTTGAAGATTATATAGGGTTAGATTAGTTTGCGGTGAAACCGTCCTATAAGAATGGACCCATGTAGCTAATTATATCTTAAGCAACAAATAAACTTTTAATTCTTATTATAATTTTATCTTCAAGAAAATTTTAAGTTTAGTTTCCACGATTACTCATTAGGAATATCGAAAGGGAAGGAATCAAGTGTGAAATAATTTATTTATGAAACTCAACAGAAGTAGAGTAGAAGATGTCGAAGATACCTCAGTGACATCCCAATCTTTAATGACTTTGAAAGAGATTTATGTGATATTTTAATTAACATTTTATTCAGAACTTAGAACTTGGATCAGATGATATAGGGTATTGAAAAAGCCTAGTTGGTAAAGATTTTTGCCCTAACAGGATAAACAATCTCAAATTCCAAAGAATGGGGATGAAGTGTACTGAAATAAGTGAAACTTGGGAAACCTAGTCAATAAAAAGAGAAAACACAATAATGAAAATGCAATGAACTTATAACTTTCCTTGAAAAGGGTTGTCATCTAAATAGCTTAAACTACGTAAAATTATGCAGGCTGGTCTCAATGAATACAAGATATGATAGATTGTTATTTATTTAAAAAGTAGGTCTTACAATTTAATTATAAAATCAAGCCGCCTACGTATGAATGACACCCATAACGTCATAACAATAATGCAAACATATTTTTACAATTTAAAATTTTATATTTTAAAGCTCACCAAATTCAATTGTTTTATTATTTTTATTAACTTTTAATACTAAGTGAATAGAGCAAGGTGTGTAATAAGTTTGAAAGTCCTTAATGATGAATGTCCAGAATAGTTATTCACAAGGCCAAATCATATGCAAAAGCAAATACTCTTTAAGGCGATGATTTTAAAATAGTAGATCACCCTTTTCATGCAATGAGTGAAGGCTTCAAAAATAAGAAATAGATGCAATATGAAATAAATGTGCATATTGTGATATTTTCATGGCTATTTATAAATGGAATAAGATTTCAACTCATTTTATATATTCCTAATTTTGTAATTTTATATGCATGATGTTCCTAAGGTGTGAATACAATGTTTTTTTTTTTTTTTTATTTTGATTATAAGCTTCATTGATTGTGAAAAAATTATTTTATTTATTTTAGTTTATGTAGAAAATTTATAATCCAAGCAAAAAATTATTAAACAAAGCACCAATCTAAAATTTAGTCAAACAAATCTAACACAATCAACATAAATCACAAATACGACAAGGGGTTACCAACTCTAAACATATATTAGACTAATTGGTCGAGAATGCCTTCTGCACATTATTGTTAGTTTAATTGAGGTTTATGATTGTTATGTTCGTCTTTCCTTGTATTTTTCAAATACCACTAATTAACCAATTAGGAAAAACAACTTAAACTTATTAAACAAAAGACACACTGGGAGAAGATAACCTATGTTTACTATAACAGCCTAGGCATACTACATAAACCCTACAAAATAAAGTTAGCACATCTTAAGCTTATTACAACCTCCTAGAAACATGCAAGGAAAATATATTTAACCTAGGCTACCATGCGAAGAAAGTGCAATATATAAAGAAATTAAAATAATTTATTTGTTCTAAGTAATGTCTAACAAGCAAACATGCACTTAACGTAACAAAGAGACCTCATCCAGCTTAATCTTAAAACTAGGGTTAATGTCTTATGACATCTAAAAGGTAGATTATGAAATGGGGGAAATGATTCCAAAACCCAGTCAAGATCCCATGGATTCATTGTCAGGAGATATTATGGTTCTTGATTCCCTTCGTTAGAAAAGGTAACTAGCTTAATCTAACTGAAAGATCCTTATGAGCAATCATAGGTTGCATCATCCAAGGGATTTTGTAGATCTGGGATGGGTTATTGTTCAAGATTTAAGTTTTTTGTTTGTTGATTAGGGTTTTACTTTATGTTTTAATGTCTTATGATTTTGTGAGCTATGTTAATTTTTATTTGATTTGATTTTTATTTGCTTTTTAAGAGGATTATCTTTTAATTTTGTTTAGTTGATTTTTAATAAGATTTCGTTTTCTAATCTAAAGTTCATAACAAGTTCACATGACCTCCAAGGCTCTTTTCATTTGATAGGGATGCTTGAAATTGAATTCTAAACAACCTTTAAAATTTTTAAGTCATTTGGAGTTCAACTAAATTTTTTTTGAATTCATATATTTAATTTGTGAGTTAATTATTTAAAAAATTTTTAAATTTATTTAATGGAGAATATTTTCTAATTTTTTCTCTTTGTTTTCTTGGTTTATTAGTGAAGATTTCATTTAATTTGAAGTTGTGAGTGTTTTAGTTCATAAGGGTATATTTGTAAAGTTGCCATTTCTTACTTAAACCACTTCATCTCAAGATGAAAGTTACTTATTCATAGTAGAAAAGAAATAACCTCATCCAATACCTCATTCGTAGTATAAAATGATTTATACTGACAACTATACACATCTTCCAACTGATAAAATTCTTTAATCTTCCTTTGAGTAAATTCCACAATTATCTCTTGAACAAACACATAGTCTTCAAAAGTCTCCTTGAAATTGGCGTAGATCTCCATCACTACACCAATAATCGCCTCGACAGTATAGTAGCAGAAATTCTCCCACTGCCGAGCATTGATTAATCTCTTGACTTCTCCTTTCAGATTTTTAAATCCTCGATCTGGAATCACTTATTTAGTTGTACGTAGACTATTGAAGCAAATGTTGGCCTTGTAGTTGAGGAATTTTTTATCATCAAAATCTACCTTTCTCTTTTCTTTGCTCATTCTAGGTGTCATGGTAAATCTTCAAAAATTTGATCAAATCCAGATAGATTCCAAAAAATTCCAAAAATCACAATGTGAAACTTTTTAAACATAAACCTAATAAGTAAGAGTTATTCGCTAAAGGATTTTCTCAAAATCTTCCAAAAAAAATCTCAAAATTTCGGATCTCGACAATGTAAGATAAGTCCCTGATGAAAAAAAAAATTTTGAGTTCAAAGTATAGCTTTTACCTAGAGAAGATGAAATCCAAACTTTATTTGCCTTAAAATCGCCTCAAATCTGAGCGATAACAAACCCTAAGTGTATAATCGAAGGTTGAAGGTGACTCAAGGGGGTAAAAATGGTGTTTCACTGTGCAAATAACAAATTTTAAGGGTGTTTGGGTCGGTTCGGGTTGAGGGCGCTGTCGGCGTCCATGTCAGCGCTGGCCAAAAAAATTTTATTTTGATTTTTTTAATTTTTAATTTTCTCTTAGTTTACTCCAAAGTTTATTTAGTCTTTTTGAACATTAATTTTCATCTAAAAATAATTCACAAACAACACCAAACTAACTTTTATATATGAAAATATACTTTTTACAAATACATTTTCTAATCACATTTCTACATATTCAAAACAAACTAAATTATAATTCAACGTCAAAATCAAGCCACAACACTAGAACACTGACACAAAACTATACACATAATCAAAGTTCTAAAGCAAGGTAAATTAAATCAAATCCACATAATTATATTTTGACCTCACTTTTGGTTGAGGTCTAGAAAACTTCTTTAGTAGCCTAGGTCTAGCCATATGACTGTCCTATTGACTAGTCTTAGAAAACTATAAAAGGTATCCTCACCATTAGAAATTCAAAATTCTTCTCTTTGCTCAACTTGAGATTCCACATATTGGTCCTAACCTCTAATGTTTAGAAGGTAAGATCATTATGGTAGTCAAAGAAGAGTTCTTATAGAATTATTTGGCCTTAGGATTGACCCTGGGTGTTGATTTGAAGCTAAGGTACATTATACTCTTACTATATCTTCACAATACACTGATTAAGATCAATACACGAGAGCAAAAATTGGGGACTTCATTGATCCATGGTNTAGAATGGATATCTATCCAATTCTATGTGAAATGCCTAACTTGGTCTTTTGCCCCTAGGTACCTCCAAATTACCTAATTGCCCTTGGGACCCAAATTTGGCCAAAATTCCTAAATTTTACCAAAATACCCAAAATTGATCAAAACACATTTCAAACACCTTGAATATATCCAAACTTTCCAAAACTGACATAAATTTCCAAAAATGACCAAATTACCAAGATACCCCTCCATGACCCAAAATCCAAAAATTCTTCCAAAAATGACCAAATTACCAAGATACCCCTCCATGACCCAAAATCCAAAAATTCCAAAATTCCAAAAATGACCAAATTACCAAAATACCCCTCCATGACCCAAAAATCCAAAAATTCCAAAAAATTCTTAAAAAATCTCAATAAATCCAAAATATTCCCAATTTCATTTTGTCCAACTACACCATGATCCAATTTAGTTCTCAATAAATCTAAAATATTCCCAATTTCATTTTGTTCAACTACACCTTGGTCCAATTTGGTCACTTGACCATCTTTGACAAAATCCCCAAATTAGCCCCAATATTGGCTAACACCCTAAATTTCAAAAATTGAATGCCTTAGACCTCAAATTAGCATCCAATTTTTGTTGAAAATACTTTATAAGGTCATTTGTGACCAAACACAACAATTAATTTGAGCTTAGCCATTTTTGTTGAAAATCCTTTATAAGGTCATTTTCGAATGCCTTAGACCTCAAATTGGCATCCAATTTTTGTTGAAAATCTCTTATAAGGTCATTTTTTATCAAATAAACAACAATCAATTTGAGCTTAGCCCAAAGCTAGCTCAAGTTAGACCCAAATTTAACCCATAAAACAATGAATTTGAGCTTAGCCCAAAGCTAGCTCAAGTTAGACCCAAATTTGACCCTTAAGGGCATATTTGAGCTTAGCCCAAAGCTAGCTCAAGTTAGACCCAAATTTGACCCTTAAGGGTTTAATCTGAGTGAGCTTAGCCCAAAGCTAGCTCAAGTTAGACCCAAATTTAACCCTTAAAGGCTTAATTTAGGCAGCTTAGCCCAAAGCTAGCTCAAGTTAGACCCAAATTTGACCCTTAAGGGTTT
Source organism: Phalaenopsis hybrid cultivar (assembly GCA_002079205.1). NCBI lineage: Eukaryota > Viridiplantae > Streptophyta > Magnoliopsida > Asparagales > Orchidaceae > Phalaenopsis > Phalaenopsis hybrid cultivar. The sequence continues at coordinate 46,114 of JXCR01037815.1, read as the reverse complement.
AATTTAAGTTTATTTTTGTTGAAAATCCTTTATAAGGTCATTTTGGACCAAACATAACAATAAATTTGAGCTTAATTTTTGTTGAAAATCTTTTATAAGGTCATTTTTGACCAAACACAATAATCAATTTGAGCTTAGCTAAAGTTTGTTGAACATCCTTTATAAGGTCATTTTTGACCAAACACAACAATCAATTTGAGCTTAGCCCAAAGCTATTCAAGTTAGACCCAAATTTAACCCTTAAAGGCTTAATTTAGGTCTAAACCCAAATCTATCAACNTATAAGTGATTGTGTCGGAATAGATACTTCAAATTGCAAATGTGGCTAGTGAAAAATAGGAGTAATCATCTTCTTTACCCTCTCTTGAGTGCATAAAGTGGTTTGGTTAAACTTGTTTTAATTATTTAAACCTCAATTTGAACCCAATAATGCCTATTTCTCTATTTATTTGCATTACCTTATGGACTACTTTTCCTTCACCAACCAGTTCCATGTGAATGCTCTAATCGTTCCTACATCGCTCTTCTGATTCATAATGGATCACAAAAAAATTTAACAATTCATATAGCCAGTATGATAAGTAAATTAAGTTTTGAAGAATATTCATCACATAAATGTTTAAAGATCAATTATATAAGCATCTTAACAACCTGCACATTCAGCTTATTCATCACAAGAGAAATATAAGAAAGATCTACTCACAATGCATGAAGGAAATATCATAAATCATCATCTTATAATAAAGCAAATCCACTTGAACTGTATATACAAACAATACAAGACAATATAAAACACAATACTTAGCTTTTTCCATGAGAAAAGAGATGAAAATTCCTCCCCAAAAGATTTTCAAGTGCTCCCTGCAATGTTGAGTATACCCCCTTACAGAATTATCTCAAATTCTTCTCCAATCTCTCTAAGAAAGTATAAAATACCAAACCCTGACTCTATACAACAACTCATCTGCCTTTCTCCACTTTTCAAGGCTTTAAAATATTCTTATGCCCTCCCTCAAACTGCTTAAATCAACCTTATAACTCCTCAAGTCATGTTGCAGTATATGAAGTAAACTGCCCAGGAGCTGGCCAATGCCTTGCCGCCACAAGGTTGGCTAACTGGGTTCTGGCACCTAGGCACCCAGTAAGCTAGCGCTAAGGCGCTTAGGTGGAGTGTGGGTGCCTAGGCGCCAGTGTCTTGGTTCCAGTATGCTCCGTTTCACCTCTGTTTCTCTCCATTTTAGCTCTAATTTGCTCTATATGTCCTACTTGTTATATCTGTAAGAAAAACACAAATATATCTTTCTTTAAAGTGCAATTTTATCCATAAACAAGTGTAAACTATATAAAAAAAATTAAGTATGCTTTAGGACATATCAAAATCCCTCAAAATTAAACGTTACTTGTCTTCAAGTAACACTAACATTTTTAAATTTAATTTTATAAATTTGAGAAAGTGGGTTTGAACAATTTTGTCTCAGGAATGTCATAATTTAACTTAAGAAAAATTATAGTAAATCAGCCTAAAATTATGGTATAAGAAACCTTGTATTCAACTTTGAAATCCTGATTTTCTATCTACTTTGAAAACCATCGATATTTGTCAAACATAGNCAGCCTAAAATTATGGTATAAGAAAACCTTGTATTCAACTTTGAAATCCTGATTTTCTATCTACTTTGAAAACCATTGATATTTGTCAAACATAAGATCCTTAGAAAGTATAGGAAATAGAATTAAAGCACTCTATTTATAAATATTAACTAATACTTTTTTTTGAAAATATAAAGAAGTTTAGGATTGTAACAAAGTCATTTACTTTAAAAAGATTCAAGTGAAACTAATTTTTAATTATGCTTCTCTTCAAGCTTCTCCTCTCTTAATATTTATTTTTCTCTTCTTTTTTTCTTATAATTTATCTTTATTTTCTTTAGGATCTTTTTCAATTCTTAACACAACTATATGAGGATTACTACATCTGGATAGACCTTTAATAATTTCNGATTCAAGTGAAACTAATTTTTAATTATGCTTCTCTTCAAGCTTCTCCTCTCTTAATATTTATTTTTCTCTTTTTTTTTTCCTTATAATTTATCTTTCTTTTCTTTAGGATCTTTTTCAATCCTTAACACAACTATATGAGGATTACTACATCTGGATAGACCTTTAATAATTTTGAGTTTCACTTCATCCCCTTAAAGTAAAACCTATCACTCTCCTTTACTTTTAAAATTTTTAAAAAATTGAAAGTATTAATTGAAATAAGTTTTTAATAGAGACTCAATTCTTATAAAATGTAAATTTAAGAATTCCTAGTTTTTCAAATATATAATTATTTCTTACAACAAATAGTAAAATCATTTTTCTATATGTTTTTTGCAAGGTAACTTGACTCTATAAAAGTCTTATTTACATAAAATTTCAAATAAATCTAGCACATCATTCCTATAATTAAAATTGAAGCAATCTAATATTAACACCACATACCTCAAGTTCTTTTAAAATATAACAATTTTAAGTGCAGGTTAATAAGGGCAAATCAAGTTAAGATTTTAAAAATGTTTCTCCCCCAGTTAATAAGTGCAGGTTAATAAAAATCTACTCCTCATCCTCCTCATCATCATCAACATCACCACTAGCTTCATCATCAACTTTCTCCTCTTAATCCTCCTCCATTGCCCTGCTCTACTCATATAACTGGTAAAGAGGACATGCAGGGAATTCAACTGTCTTGTCACCCCCAATCCACTAATTCTGCGAAACTGGGCTCGATGGTCAAATCTCCTTTTATTTTGCTGATCCAAGTGTGGCAAGTGCTCATTTAATTTGCATACCTTACCATATNCTCCCCTACTTATTTTTTAAACATTTATAACATTAATTTAAAAGTAGGGTGAAAATAAAACTTAATTATTTTCTACGGCATGTGCCTATCATAAAACATATGCCAGAAAAGACAAATATGCAGCAGTAAGTGAATCTCAGTTCAACATGTTTAACATGAAACTCACATAAAAAGGAACTACAATATCACAATAAACAAGTTCACATAAAGTCCAGAGTAACAATAAATATTAATCTAGTGCATCCATAATATCAACAGTAAGAGAGAATGCCCAGCACAACAGAATAAAAAAGTAAATACAACAATACAATAGCAGGGAAAATATAGACATCAATACATCACATCAAAATAAAAATCTACTCCTCATCCTCCTCATCATCATCAACATCACCACCAGCTTCATCATCAGCTTTCTCCTCTTAATCCTCCTCCATTGCCCTGCTCTACTCATATAACTGGTAAAGAGGACATGCAGGGAATTCAACTGTTTTGTCACCCCCAATCCACTAATTCTGCGAAACTGGGCTCGATGGTCAAATCTCCTTTTGTTTTGCTGATCCAAGTGTGGCAAGTGCTCATTGAATTTGCATACCTCACCATATAGAATTGCAATATCATCTCCTACTCTTTCCAAATGTTGTGCAAATGTTTCCCTTTTCAGTACGAGGGCGTGATGGATAAGAAGTAGAAGAACTAGGCTGCCCCTTTTCTGATTCTTTTTCCAACATTAGCATGCCAACAATATAACTCATTTTTTTGCTGCCTAGATTGGATTTAAGCGACGAAGAATCTCCTCCTCATTATTAACAACAAGTCTCACAAGTTGGCATAAGCAAAATATAATAGTTGGATGTCCTAAACCAAGAGTTGATCCTACCTCTATGGAATTGACTATAAAATAATGGATAATAGAACCAACATTAATAGGTATATCTTTCTGAATACAATAATTTAAAAGGGCACGATCTATCATTACTTCACTAGTGTTTATAGCAGGAAGTAATTTTGTTGAACTGAAGAAATTCCATGCCTTAGATATTCCATTTAATTTAGAGGCAAAAAATTTGATTATAGTACCCTATCTACCCTTCCACTCTCTACCATTGTTAAAAATTTTATAACTTCATCAAGAAGACCTTTAGTTAAAGCAGTATCAAAATAAGTACGATGAGAGATATTACTCAAAGACAAATATGAATTGATATAAGAAAGGTAAATATCTACATTGTTCCTCTCACAAAAACAAATCCTTCTCGAGCTTCAAGTAGATTTGAATAAAATTCCCTTGCGACTGTTATTATGACAACATAGGTATTATATCAGAATTTTCCCACTTCTTGCTAGTAATTATTCTTTACAACTCTCCTTCAAGACTAACAAATCCTTTCACAACAATTAATTTCTTTGATATCAAGAGGTCGTAATATCTCAACTAAGCTTTGGAGCTCACGAATTTCTTCCTATCAAAAGAAACTTTGCATATGCCTTCCTTGGTTTTATGTGCATAAGATAAGTAAGATATGCAATTCAAGATGAGATGAGTTCAAATATATGATGTAAATGATTCAATATTCTAATTAAGAGATCAACTCTCTAAAAGGAATTTTCTTCTTCTCCACAGTTTCTCGAAAATCCTAAAAAAACCATGATGAACAATGAAAATGCAAGATCACAGTGTAGAAAATTACCTTCGGGGTGAATTCCACACTCCAAAGCTTCAAGAATGAGCTCAAATGCAATGGAAAAGGATGTCCTAAGTATCGCCCTTTAATCGCCAGAGAAGAGTCAGAAGGAACTCGTGCGAAAATGACCTAAACTGAGGCGGTTCGGCCAGTTTTGTCAAGCAGGAGGGTCAGGCGCCTAGGCGCTGCGATAGTGGCTCCAAAGCGTTTGGGTGCAACACCTTGGCGTCAGTCCATTGGTGCTTAGGTGCCAGTACACTTCATGTCACTTTAGTGTCAGGGGTACTGGGGCCTATTTGCATAACCCAAATTTGGTCCCAGTCATTTAAATTGAATGTTTTGATCCTCTCCAAGTCTTCAATCACACTAATAACAGACAAACAAGATAGATAAATAAGGTTAACACTTCCTCCTTCTCATCACGCATTCCTTCTTTACTTCCAATTTCTAATAGTCTCCTTCCACAGAACTACTAGGTGCTTTTAGATATTTTTGCAGGGTCAAACCTATGGACAAGATTATCCCTAATACATTGTCTTATGTGTGGCCAATGTCAGGTATTACCTCATCCCCTTAAATACGCACCTCTAACTGTAGATAAGAATAATGTCAAGATCATCCTCATGTTCATCAACAAGCTGGTTTATTGGACCCACTTGAAGAAAAGTAAGGTTAGATAAATGAAGTAATAGAATTGAGATGGACATGTCCTATGTCCAACTCATTACGTCTCCAGTATATCCTTAAGTTCAATTGAGAACAGAGGTGTTGCATACTAGTTAATCCAACTACAACTAGAGATCAAATACAAGTCTAGTCACAACAAGAAGCTAAGGAATCGTCATCCTCATGACTCACTAAAATCAAAGCAATCAACACAAACCTAAACATAACAAACAACATCAAACAATCCATTCCACAAAAAAAAACAATAACATAGGACACTAAAAAAAGATAAACTTGGTTTACCTCCCAAGAAGTGCTTGGTTTAACAACATCAACCCTATGAATCCAAATACTTATTCAGGTTTACACAACATTAAGACCTCATTAAGTATAGTCCTTTCTCCACCTATATAGAGTTTAACCTTATATTATATGCAAGACCACATATCTCAAGTCCTTAGAAAATATATATAAGTTCTTATAATTATGTTTCACAGGCGTCTTTATGTAAGCCAACATTCTGGAAATTCGAACCCACCGAACAAATCAAAGACTCTGCTCCGAGACAAGCAGATTAAAAACTCCCCTCTGAGGCAAGCAAATCAAATGCTCTCCTATAGGGCAAGCAAATCAAAGACTCATCTTCGTGGCAAGCAAATGAATGACTCGCATTCGGGACGAGCAAATTAACTAACATTAAATTCATCATTGAGCAATTATCGTAAATAAAGAACCCGATAGAAATAAAATGCTAAAACAAAGGTGAAAAACAATAGATACTCTTGCTCTATTTGCATATTCTCAAAAGCTACAAAATATTTTTATGTGTTTTACTTAAAAATAAAATGAATGAAATAACAATATTAACTAAATGACGATGAAGTCAGTAAGACCGACAAAAGATCTCCTCAACCAGCTGAATGTCAGTTAGCCGACTGACGTCACAGATAAAGAATCGACCAAAAAAAAATCTCATGAGAGCACTTCGAGAACGGGAAAAATATGACACTATGAGATGTTAAAATCAATGGAGCATAATTATTGCATTATTGTTATTGCATTTTTGGCATTTAAAGTCTCTCATTTTTATCATTACTTCTCTTTCAAGATGTAAGAAACTTGGGTGTATTTATGTATGTCTGAAAAATGTCTGTGCGGATCTATGATGAGAGCTGAAGGTAGCAAACAACGGTCGAGCACCTCATTCGGCCGGCCACCTCGTCGGATGAACCCAACAATGAAAGGTGTCAGATATATGAAAATGCGCGAGACATATGAAAATGTGTCAAAATATAGCAGATATACGAAAAAGTCTCGGACAAATAAAATTGTGTAATAATAACATGTAACTCCCAAGTGGAATGATGTAATTTTTATATTTTAATTCTTCTATTATTTATAAATAGGATGATTTTTTTTTTTCATGTAATGAGACTCATGTCATTTAGACTTTCCAATCACTTAGACTCATTCAGGCACCGCCCTCTCATTCTCTTATAGCAATTTTTTTAATATATAAAATCGGCATGAAAGCCCAGGAAATACTTCAATTTGCCCTGCTTAGGACAATTGCTGTATCACCCGTTTCTTTTTCTTTCACGTTTTCTATGCTCTATTTATTGAGCATGATCTATACGACACATTTGAATTCAATAATATGAATGTAAAATCCCCTAATTAGAAGTGGTAAGGTAAAATTATCAAATCAAAAGAAAATAGTTAAAATAAAGATAAATTCAGAGTTAAAAGTCAAATTAAAATGTTAAAATGTCCTCGATAGGATTCCGTTAAGGCCGCAATCATTTATTATATTTTGAGGCATAGGATACGGTCAGGTTAACAAATTACCATTATGCCCTCGCAGGTCAACGTCACCCTCCACTCGCGCATCTAAAGTTTTGTTGTGCTCCGTTGCAAATGAACCCATAACTTTTCTTTATTTACATTTTATCGGATCTTAATTCGTAAAATTAAGATTGTCGTTGGAGGTAAATTGTTGACCTATGAGATTTGGAGCGGACTATTTTTTTTAATTTAACTGATTAAATATATATATATGTCAAATAATTTTTTTTAAAATTGAAATTTTTTTGTTTATTATAAAACTTGAATCAAGTCGAATGACTGATAAAAAGAAATAAAAGTAGTACTCGAATATATAAACCATTTATATCGAATTTTCTTCATCTCAATTTTAGTTATCCCGTGGCTTCCTAGTCAACGGTTTTGAATATAAATGTTGAATCTTGAATTACGAGCGGCTTCACGTCACCTGGGCAAGAGCTTGTAAAATAAAAGTGAATAATTGAACTCCAAAAGATATGAGAAAGTGATATAAAATCTATTTTGACTATTGATACGTGTCGGAAGATTTGCGGTGATAAGAGTTTATTTAACATCCGAGTTTGCACGAAAGCTCAACATGCACTCAGGTAATTAAAGTGACAGACAAAGATCATGAGTTTTTATATGGAAAGCCTGAAAAGGAAAAAATCATGGGGTCTAGTCAAGTAAGAACAGTTCACTCTAAGTTGATGAATATATAAAGTGACTTTTGTCCCACATATGGGAGAATATTATATAATTCTGAAAAGTACAATTGTTGCATGGATAATGGTTTGTTTAAGAACGGTCGGGAGCAGTTGCAGTTGGGAGTAGTTATCAGTGTATCGACTTCGAGGTGTATCGTTGAACCATCTTCGAGGCGTGTCATTACTCTGCGACATCATTATTACTTTGTACATTACTTATTTACTCTTGTGACATTAGTCTTTACTATGCGTAGTGTTTTGTTACTCTGCAGTGTACATCGTGACTTTGTGAGGGATCTCGTTGCAAAGAGCAATGGCCGGGCAACGGTGGTTGGAGACTGCGGGAGCAAAAAGTGTTTGTCGAGTTTTAAGTTCAAAACGACACTAGAATTGAATTTCTTCTTCGCAAACTAGCTTCAGGTCCAACCCTTTCTTCTGTCTAAGCTCTAGGTCCCTTTTCATGAAGAGAGTAGGGCTCTATGCATAGAGTTTGGGAGAGGCATCCCTACAAAAAAGAAAGGAATTTGGATCGCTCTATCTGCTTGTCCGAGAAGATTCCCCTAATTAGATGGAGTACTGTGAAAATTTGGGTGCCTTAATGATGTTGGAATCAAATGATCTTAGGCTTGTTAGATTCGTCTCATCAAGACTTTAGATTTGACTGTAAGCTCATCAGATTTAGAATCCTGATTTATAATCCATTTCAACTTGGATTGGATCAATTTTGGTATCATTTGGTCCATCTCGTTGAACCAGTCAGCTTGACTATAAATTTACTAAAATCAGAGTAGTGGATGATTTTTAATTGGAATTTTTAATGTTTCTTTCTCAAAATCTCCTTGAGATTCATGCCAAGTGACGAAGAGTTGTTGATGGTGTATCATTTGTCCCATAATTTTTGGGCAAGCATGTTTTTTTCTTCCTACAATTATTGAAAATCTCTACATATATTTTGTGCCCGATGACGACGAATACGACAACCACAGCATATGGTGAGGCCAGTGGAGCGGGCCAATGAAGGTGGAGCGAGGGGTGGGGGGGGGGGGGGGGGCAGGGGAGTTGGTTCGGGGTGGTGGGCTGCGACACAGGATG
>JXCR01037815.1:3091-37189 GCA_002079205.1 Phalaenopsis hybrid cultivar | reverse complement strand
GGGGGGCAGTGGAGTTGGTTCGTGGTGGTGGGCTGCGACACAGGATGAGTGGGTATGCGAATTGGTTGGTCGGTTGACCGACGGAGTGTAGCATGATTAACAAGTCCGTCGAGTTGGCGGGCTGGAACAACGACATATCGGCAGGCGCTAGGATCGGGAGACATCGACTGGGGGGAGGCAGTGGAGTTGGTCTGTGGTGGTGGGTTGCGTGCAGGTGGAGTGGGAATGTGAGTCGGTTGGTCGGTTGACCAACGAAGTATAGCATGGTTAGCAAGTTATTCGAGTTGGCGGGCTGGAACAACGACATGTCGGAAGGCGCTAGGACCGCCATACATCGACCAGATCTCATATGTGATCCACAAGACACAAGATTGGACCGCACCTATGTTATCTCGCTTTCACACCAATCAGGATTTGACGGTAGAGCAGTCCCTGAGCGCATATTGCTGTCGTTGCTTAGGATCAGAACCAAATGGCTTGCAGATGACAAAAGCTACTTCACAAATAGAGGGATTGCTATTACACGTGGATTTGCACGATTCTTCTATGCTCGAATAAGAAAAAAAACACTTAATTTAATGTTGATTGGTCCTACGACTGCCCAATTATGTAAAATCTGGCTGTTTGCATGGTCTGTTGTAAAAAAAACTAAAATTTTGATAATTTTGACATTTTTTTACCCTTTTTGAGCTTATAAAATGAACAAATGAAGGAGAGAAAATAGGAGCTTCTGTGCTTGTTCTTGTGTGATCAACAAAGCTGCCTTGGCCTACTTACTGGAGTCTCCCTGCCAATTTTTGTGTGATCAATGAAGCTCCATATTTTTATTTTTATGCAATCAATGAAGCTCCCATTTGTTATCGCTACTGCCCACCTCGAAGTCTCCCTGCCTATTTTTGTGCAATTAACAAATCTCTCCTTTAGTATTGTTGTTATCTTAGCAAAACAATACTAAATAAAATGGGAGCTTCATTGATCGCATAAATGAATGAAAATAAATTTGAGAAGAACCACAATATGGAAGTCATCAAGCTTTCTGAATTGTTGATAACTTATGCGATCAATGAATCAGAATTTAGTTTTCAACTTTATTTTAGCACACATTTGTTTAATATTGTTAATATTCTTGTTTTATTATATTAATTATAAAATATATAATAAATAAATTTTATAATTTTTTGCAATCAACAGAGTTGTCTTAGCACACTTTTGGGCCACCTTTTGTGCTTATCTTGCGCACTTTTGGAGGACATTTTTAATATTTTGAGACACTTATGTTTTGGGAGCCCCACCTTTTTGAAAATCAAAGGAAGTACTCTAATCCCACAGAGAGAATATCAATCCAAATGAAGGAATAAAGGATGTTATTTTGAAATAAAATTTATTTTTTGAATGACATGTTGGTGAAGTTATCGACCTTAATAAATGAAGTTGATTCTTCTCTCCCAAGATATGCTGTCATATACAAGATAACGATGCAGGCTGGCCTACAATTTTCTCTGGCGCTTGAGTTGATGGACATTCTGAAAGTGATTGTGGTTAACATTTCACAATTCTATTGTCGAAAAATAACAAAAATCATCAAACTGATTGCATTTTTCAGAAAACGAGACTGAAGTTGACACGAGAGATTTTAGTCCAATTGGTCAGATTTGTCAATGACACATATGATCAAACAAATTTTAGGAGCAAGACAGATCTTATTACAAAGAATCCTGTAAAACACAATTCTGTGAGATTTTTCTTAGAGCAAAATTATTGGGGGTTTCATAAGAATCGAGGGAAAACATATCAACAACCCATCTCCCTTTAGATCATTGAAGATGAAATTGTACAAATGCTTGGATTTTGGAACTTCAAGGAAATGTAGCTCAAGGTGCAATACATCTACAAATTTGTGAGTGAGGAATCCTTGTTTGATTTAGGCCACTCTTTTCACACTGGATGTTCTTCTGTGATGATAACAAATAAACTTGAGAAGAACCGCCTAAGCTGGCTCCTAAGGTGCCTCTGAGTGGCCCTTATCGGACAATGACCGTGGGTTGCTTTCTCATAAGCAGAGTAGGATGAGTAAAGAGGTGAAGAAACCTTTGTCCAGTCCTTCTAGGATTCATATTTCTGAGCGTGTGCTAACTCGTTCATGCACCAAGTCCAACAAACTGAAGACTTTATGAGTTTTTCCTTACATGATTAGAATTTTGTTGTTCCATATTTCTCTCATTTGTTTGACATTAACTTATTTATTTCAGTTAGCCAAAAGGATGGAGCTCAAAGTGGGGTCTAGCCTTTCTTTGAGAATTTAGAACTCTAAATCTATTAAGATCATGTTCTTCCATGACAAGTACAAAATGTTGATACAATTATAAAGTTAAGGAAACTATGACCTTAGAATCTCAACTAACAGAGTGTAGGACAGAGTTGTCCATGGTGGTGACTTTTTCTCTATACATTACCGGGATTTTTATAAAATCATAGAGGAATTTCTAGATGCACGAGCCAAATTCAACCGGAGCAGTAAGAGTTCGAAGGCTATGAGATCGAAGATGTCAACTTTTAAGGAAGAGATAAAGAAATTGAGGTCCGAGAAGGAGGTTGAACTTATTGGAGTTGAGTTGAGAGCCGTGGAAACATCAGGAGCTTGATTGAGTTCAAGAGCATTATGCAGCAATGTGTTCAGTCTCGCAATCAACTATATGACGTCTAGGTGAATGAGTTGCAAAAAGAGGGTGTAGAGGAGGGATTCATCCAGAGCTTTCTGAAGAGGACTCGAGCAGTGTGCCATCGGACCAAGGTTGATATAAAGGGACTTACACCTAGCCAGAATTCAGAAGACCATCATTCAGATTCTGAATTTGAGGGTATCAAGAGGGAGCTGAAGGTGTTCAACTATGATGACGGAGAGGAGAACATTGACTTTGAGTAGTGCTCTGCTTTTATTTTTCCTATTTTGTTCCTCGTCATTTATGTTTTGGTGTATGTTTTAGACTAGTGTATTCATCTTTTTATCTTTCTGCTCCTTCTTGCAAGTTTATAAATATTATTTTGTATGAGTGGGTTGGTGGTCATCCTTTTTACTTTTTTGCTCTTTCTTGCACATTTATCAACGTTATGCTAGATGAGTTGGATAGATGTTATTTATTAACTTTGATGTGTTGGATATTTGACCCCCAAATATTTTGTTTTTCTTTTCTTCTGTGTTTTCATGTGATGTTAAGTATGACCAGGTTCCTCTTTCATTTTGTAGTGGATGTAAGGTGCTATTCAAAGTTTCTTATCAATAAAGAGGCTTATATGAGAGAAACTGTCAACAATATTATACTTTTCTGGGGTTGTGCATCAAAGCAACACTCGATGATGTTAAACTATATGGAAGTGTCCAATGAAAGTCCAACAAGGACCTATTCAAGACTATGTATCAAAGCTAAACTCAATGGTATTAACTCATACGTAATCCACATGGGACTGATCGTGATGACTATGATGCAACTAAAGTTGCTTTTTTCTCAAGTTGAAAGCTTGAATTAGTTTGTAATTGAACTGTTACATTCGATAAACATGTCCTTCATATAGATCAAACAAAAGAAGAATTATATATAATAAAGCAAGAATATATTGATGCTACTGAGAGATAAAACAAACACAATAATGCAAGATGTGAATAAAATTATTAAGAAATGAAAAACAGGACAACAACAACATAAGTTAGATAAATACTACGTGAACATAAGTGAAATAACATGATTGTACTATCACTGGTAGTACTTGCGAAGATTCTCCACATTCCAAGTTTGGGGCAGTGTTTTACCCTCTAAATCCTTGAGCTTGAAAATTTCAAGCTTAGTCATGGCGGTGATGGCGGTGATGGTGTAAGGACCCTCCTAGAGGAGAGATGATTTATTATGTTGTGGGCCATGAATAGTTGCTTTGAAACTTTACAAAACTGGATCTCTGATAGATATATATTAAGGTTTGACTCTTTAGTTGAAGTGATGTGCCACCCTTAAGTGGTAGAAAGTAGCCTTGAGGCAGGCCACATGGTGTGTTTTGAGATGAAGTCTAGCTATTGCAAAAGTTTCTCCACATTATTGTTCAGGTTGAACACTTGAACTCAAGGATTTGGGACACCAGATCAACCAGGATGATGACCTCCCTGCCAAATCATCGATTAAAAGACAATTCCCCTATTGGAGTTCATGAGGTGTTGCGATAAGCCTACAATATGATGTGAAGTTCTTCAACCCATTGCCACTGAGACTTCTCAAGGCAAGTCTTCAACCCTTTGAGTATGGTCTGATTTGTCACTTATGTTTTCTCTTTCATTTGAGAATGAGCTACGGTTGTGTCCACTAGTCAAATATGGAGATCCTTGCTAAAGGATGTAAATACCTTCCCAAAAAAGCGAGATCCAATGTCAATTATAATCTTTGTAGGGAGATCAAAGTGGTAAAATATATTCTTTTAAATAAACTATTTAGCATTAACTTTGTTGATCTTGGCAACCAGCTTAGCTTCTAACCACTTGATATAGTAGTCGACAACCAATATGATGAACTTTTTTTGTATCCATTGATAATCATAAACAATCGTATAATGTTTACCTCTTATTAGGAAAAAAAGCCAAAAGCTCAGGAGAGATGTGAGTTTTACTTGCTAAGCATGTGTAAGGTTGGAGTGAAGTTAATAGCTTTTACATTTTTACGTGAAGTCCAATACACACTTCTTGCTTATAGGCCAGTAAAACTCTCGCTTCAGTATCTTGAGGGAGAGAACTTTGCCTCTAAAGTGATCCCCACATATAACGGAATGAACCTCGTGTAGAGTGCAGTCAGATTCATAGTTGAAGACAATTAATGTATGGACCAATAAATACTTTCTTACACAATTCATCCCTAATGATGTTGAAGTTGGCATCCATATGTCTTGAAAGAATAAAATGATTTGAACCATTCAAGAAGGTTCTTTTTGCTCATCAATAGACTATATCTCCCAAGGGCCTTGGATTTTAGAAAAAAATCTCTTTAATGCACTTTATTTTGAAGAGGTATTGGTCATTGAGTTTGTACGCATGGATAGAACATCAGCCCTAGTGTTCCACTCTCAAAGTGTGTGGATGATTTGATACTTTTCAATATGAGCGAGAAGTTTTTTAACCAGACCTAAATAATGTACCAATTGTGAGTTGGGGGTATCAAAGTCCCCTTCTACTTAAGGTGCAATGAGCTGTGAGTTTGTGTGGATGATCAATTTTCACACTTCATAGTCAAAGGCGAGTTTCAATCCAGTGACGAGGGCTTAATATTCAATAACATTGTTTGTAGCTGTAAATTCCAAGCAGAGTTCGTACGCCATGTGTTCCTCTTTGAGAAGATGAAATGTATTCAAGCACCTTCTCTAGAGCTTTCAGATTCTTTATAATACACTTAAATATATAGTGTTTTAGACGCATTTTATATCTATTTTTGCGATATTGCACTCTAAGAGAAGATATTTGCGTGTTTTTCTTTCAGGGACAAGTTAAAAGGTGAAAAATGCTTAAATGTGTGAAAAAGGATCAAATTTGGAGCAAATAAGTGAAAATTGTGCTAAAGTGTTTTGGCGCCTAAGCGTCAGATCCAACGCTTAAGCGCTGGTTAAACAAAGAAGACCATGCCTAAGCGATAGAGGCCCCGCGCTTAAGCACCATAGGCAGTTACTTGACAATTTTTTTCATTTAGCTTAATTTTGAAGAGGTATTTGAGACATCTATTGGCTTAATAGGTGGTTACAACCACTAAAGACAAAAATACTTTTGAAAGGAGGCATCTCTTGGGTAAATACATCGAATCAAGACATATTTTGAAGAGATGCCAATGCACCTTTTGGAGATTTATAAAAGAATAAAGATTGTGACTTTGAAGTGAGAGCTTGAAAAGAGAAAGTTTTGAAAGTTCTTGAAGAAAATGGGGAGTTAGTTTGGAGAGATTTTCAGGCACCACACCAAATATTTACTTTATCCTTTTGTTTTAGTTTTATATTGAGAGTGTTGTAAAAGCGAAGAGATTCAAAGGAACTCCAAGATTGGTGGAGGACTTGAGATAAGTTTTTATCTTTTGTTTTAGACTACTTTTGGTTTTAATTGAAATGGGGAGGACTTGAGATAAGTTTTTATCTTTTGTTTTAGACAACTTTTGGTTTTAATTGAGACTTATTGTTGGTTTGATAATGATTTCTACTTTTAAACTAAAATATGGTTTATTTTTTCCATGGATTCTGAGTAATTTTCTTTATCTTTCTTCTTAAAATGATAAAGTAATTAAGTGTTGGATGGAAGTTATGGAAAGTATTAATCTTTAACGTTAGAAGAAGTTGTGATGATTTAAATCTATGTACTTCTTGATTTGGTCAATCTATAATGAGCCAAGAAATAGGGCAGGCCAGCTATGTGTTTGTTTAAGCATTGCACCTCCTTAATGTTTCTTGAGAGCACCATGCATGTCTCTTTATACACTGGTTTTCTGAAAATACACCTCGATCTTATGATAATTGATCATGAATCCCAAAAATTTTCCCAACGCGATCTTAAAGGGGGATTTGGCTTTGTTGAGATGCATGTTGTAGCGAAAAGAAGTTGGAAGCATTTATCCAAATGAGAGATTTGTTGGGATGCTTCGTAGCTTTTTACCAGCATGTTCTTGATGTACACCTTCATTATACGTCTGAAGAGATCATTGAAGACCTTGTTCATGAGGCGTTAGTAGTTGCTCCTGCATTCTAAATGACAGACTTGGTAGTAGTATAAGTTTTTATCAGTTTGGAAGGATGTAGCCTCCTCATCCCTCATATTCATATTTATATGGTTTTACCATGATCATACATCCAATAAGGTAAACATAAAGTTTGATTCAAAAAGTTGATCTATGTACGAGATGGAAAATTTGTCATTTAGGCAAGCTTTATTGAGGTCGGTGTAGTTATTACACATCTTCCAAGCTCTGTAGCCTTTTTAACTATGATGATGTTTGCCCGCCATGCGGAGTACCGTGTGTCTTATATGAACCTTAATTATAGAGTATTGTTAACTACTTGTTTGATCGCTTGTAGGTGATATGTATACAAGTTTTGCTTCATTTAGATGACGAGCTCAAAGGTTGGATCCACATTTAAGGAGTGCATGATTATCTTTGGGTCAACTCCGGACATATCAAATGGGGTCCAAGAGAAGATGTCCTAGCTCACTTAGAAGAGATCTACTTATTCAAACATTTGATCACCATTGAGTATTAAATCGAGTTACACCACAAATAAGAATGAAATGATCAATTATGTGTGGAACATGGATTGAAGTCTTCTATGGGAAGCTCAATGAAATAAATCCTCATTCTAGAGATAATTTTTTTTTTTATGTTAAGCATAACTGATGAGTAGGGCTGGGTTTTCCTAAGGTAGCATGATTGTGATATATGCTGATCTTCTTGCACATCACCAATCCTAACCAGGGCTGGGAGCTTTAACTTAAGGTGCGACACATAAGTGAAAATGATAAAGATAGACTGGAGGGACCTCTCAAAGATGACTTTGTATGTCGATTCCAAATTGATGATAACGAATTGGATGGAGTGAGTTAGGTATCAAAGAAATTCTACTATTATGACTAGAATATTGATCGTTCCTTCAACTCTCACTGGTTGATTATTGAACCCGTACAATGTCTCGGGTGTGAAAGTTCTTCCCAAGCTAGCAACATACTAATGAGGGTTGAGTAGAACAAGACATCAATAAAGAAAACATTGTAAATCAAGATCATTTTCACATTGTGGCAAGGGTTACCAATCCATAGGATAATGATGAGAGAGACTTTGTGAGGGACTTTGACTCCTTCTGGGTTAGAATAATTGAAAGCGATAAGATAAAATCGTGATTTGTTTTACAGTGGTTCTTCAGTTGTTGTAATAAAGACTTGATCAGAGAATAATGAACCCCCACGATTGTTTGAATTTATCCAACCATTTAATGATTCCCATGATGTTTTTTTTTGTTTGTTGCTCCACAGTGGGAGTGTTGACCCTTCCAGTTAGTTTATTTTACATAAATTGATCCAGATACAACCATTAAATCATTCTTTTGATTTATTCCTTGTGTTGTTAACATATTTTGGTGGTGTGTTTATGGATCCAGTGAAAGTGACAATATTGTTCATGATTCCCCGAGTTAGGTTTCAAAGGGTAAGACCACTTAATTGTCTCTTCATATTTGATGGTCATTAAAACATTGACGTGTGATGTTTTGAGCAACATACAATCTTTATCCAATTAAGGCTCGTGACGTTGGTTTATAGGTTGAGGAAGGAGGTCATGATTCCCTTGTTGTTTGGATTTTTTTCATTGTAAGGTTTGATTTTTGTCCTTGGGATTATTTTTAAGCTTGCCCCTAAATTACTCAAACTAAACTTTGTGTGTGTTTATGGTCTCACATATAGCAATTTGGTCTTTAACATGATGAACGAGGTTAGCACAAGAGCAGACCGTCTCCCTCATCAATGATGAGTATAAATGTCATAGGCAAAGCCTAAGAGGAAGACTCCTTTCAGCAATTTCAGATTCACCCATGAAATTTAACAAGTTTTAGTTGAGAATATGAGGAATTAGTCCTTGAGCAACTCTCCCTCTTTATGATGAATGTTTGAGAAAATGAAATAAAATTTTGATGACCATTCTATTTGCTATGAACTGCTTCATAAATAACCTGACAAGCTCATTGAAGGAGTTGATTGTGCTCCTCAGGAGAGACAGAAATAGGTGCAAGCTTGACCCCTATGAGTGACAAGGAAAACTTTATATGGAAGCACATAAGAGGCATAATGAATGTTCATGATGGTTTAATAGTGTTCAACATGCTCGCAGGGGTCAATTATCTTTTTATAAGAATTAATGTTTAAGAGTTTGACACATGTTGGGATGGAGCGTTGGAGGATTGTCCCAGCCAAGAGTGGAGATTTTTGAAAGTTATGATGGGCGGGAAAGCAATCGCCATCCTCTAAAGGAAACTATTCTCAAACCAGAAAATATAGCTAATCATGAATTACGCTATCAAGTACGACAACAAGTTGTGCCAGGGTCAAGTTTTTTTGTGAGCACCAGAGGGTGATTGACTGACCTAGCTGCATGGGAGGGGTCCCATTATGAGTACGCTCAAGTGGGACATTTTTAGCTGGCTACTAAATTGGTGTTAAGTAAGCTCTATCTGTTATGCAGACATCGATTGTTGAGCCTCACATAAGAGCTAAAGGATTTCAAGTTGAGACTCCTCCATCTTGCGCCTCTAGAGAGACCCGTGGTGCCTTTATCAATAGGACAACATCTATTAGGATAGAAAGAGGTGGAGGCTTTCCATCCTTCACTCTATTACTATCCCGTGGAATGATGGTGTTGAAGTGGGATGCTATACTATTGTGAGCATCGTGTCTGGTGGCCATTTAGCAACTTTTGCAAGTCTTTCAGTGGTGGGATGGTATTTCTTATATATGGTGTCCAATTGAAGCATACTAGAATATTCATGGTTATAAAGTAAGTATCTAGCATCTTAGTGTTGCACAAAAGTATAGCACATAATCAAATAATTAAAGTGACAGGCAAATACACGAGTTTTTACATAGAAAACCAGAAAAGAGAAAAATAATTAGGCCTAACCTAGTCAGGAGGATCCACTATAAGTTGATGAGTACATGCACATCCATTGTCCCGCAGTAGGAAAAATATTACACAGTTCCTTAAAGTATAATAGTTGTATGAATAAGGGTTCGTTACTAGTCAGAAGCAGTTGTAGAGTGGGACTTTAGTGCACCATATTGGAGGTGCATTATTGCATGATATTCAGAATGATGCACTGCTCAAGGTGTCTCGTTACTTTGCGATGTAATTCATTACTCCATGAAACCAGTCTTTACTCTGTATGATAATTCATAACTCCACAATTTTGGTTTTTACTATGCACTGTGCTTCGTTACTTTGCAGCACACATTGTGATTCTATGAGGGGGTTCATTGTAATGAGCAAGGGGTGGCCGATGGTGGTTGATAGTGGTCGAAAACTATGGGTGCGAGATAGATTTGTTGGTTCTCTAATAAGGAACGACACTGAAATTCAGCTCCTTTGCAAACTAGATCCAGGTTCGGCTCTTCATTCGGTTCAAGCTCTAGCTCTCCTTTCATGAGGGGGTAGAGTTCTTATTATAGAGTATGTGAGAGGTCTCTCTACAAAAAAAAAGGATGGAATTCAAACTACCCCATCAAACAGACTCGAAATATTCCCTCAATCAGATGATGTTTTATGAATATTTGAGTGGCTTAACATGTCAGAATTGAGTGATCTTGGGATTATTGGATTTGTCTCATCAAGACACTCGATTTGACTATAATCTTATGAGATTTAAAATCTATTTAACCTCCCAATTAAGCATCAAATGTGGCTTAATGACTTGATTTGAGCCTGATTTGACTTAAAATGGTCAATTTCAATTTCATTGGGTCCATCTCGATGAGCCGGTCAGTCTAACTATAAGTTTGCTAAAATCAGAATTCTCGATGATTTTTAATTGGGTTTTTAATGTTTCTTGCTCAAAAATTACCTCGAGATTCGTTTTAAATGACTTAAATTTGTTGATGGTGTATCAAGTATAAATATCAAAAATAAAATGTTAGTGCAACTCTCTAAAGTTCAATTAAAAAAATCCATCCAGAAAGAAGATATCGCAGATATTGTTTGGGCTTTCCTATTTATAAGTTTGGGTAGGTGTCCACAAAATTTTACATAAATAGCTTAAAGAAACAAAAATATTTTGAAATAGTAATAATAATGCAACAAGGTGTGTAACACATTTTAAATAATATATTGATGCCTAATAATTAAACAAATTGATAGTCGCCCTGACTTATCCTGTTAGCATGCCAAGCTGACTAGGTGAAGTATTCTAGTCTAACAAGCTTACTTTAATTGATATATGTTGTGTCATCTGAATGACCTGATTAAAGTAGACAGAGCCAATTTGCGGAATTATCATGGAAAATTTGATCAAATTGCACTTAATTTGAATATGTTGATAGTCTTGATCTAGTCACATTCTTAAATTTGGCCCATACTTTCAACTTTGTCGTGGGGTTTTTCGCTAAATATTTTTTTCTCTAATTTTCTTTCACATTAAATCTATGAAAATAAAATAATAATAATAAAAAAATATCAATCAACTTAACATTTAATTTAATAATAACTTTGAACGATATAAAGAAGATCAACATGATCCCTGCATAAGGATCACACAAATAAATTGAGAAATGATCCAAATTTATTTCAAGTCATGTTCAAAATGGTAATGGAGAATAATTTTTAAGACGAAGTAATATGAATCTTGAAGGAAAAACTTGTAGGATAAGTAAAAAAATTAATGATAAGGAAAGTTAAAATCTTAAGTTAATTATAATTTGGTAATTGTTTTAATTCAGGAAAATAGATTCACACGAGAATGTGGCAGACGGAAATGCTGTAGGAATGAAGAATTACAATCTAATATCATTGTAAACACTAGCACTCTGACCCATATATGGCGATGACAACACAACTAATTCATGATTCCATATCACAGTCTAGTGCAAGTAATATCATTATTATGGATAAGTAAATAAAAGATGTTTGAAGATATATGGTTTTTCAAGGGAATTGAAGGTCCAATTGAAGTAGAGTGCTGACTCATGCATATATAAAGGATACTAGACAACATAAAATATCCAAATGAATGGAGAGTATCATTATCTACATTTGTTTTGGATAAAGAAGCAGAATGGTGGTGGCGTGGGTAGCACTAAGGCGTTCTATGAGTCTTGCCAAACATAATGATTAATTGAGATAATTTTATATAGTTTTTTACAGAGTGATTTGTGCCTCTATCTACTCAAAGATAGAAATAGAACAAATTCATTAGGTTGGTATAGCGAGAGAAGACAACCATGCATTATAAAACATAGTTCACTACACTATCAAAGCATGCAACATAGCTTATATCTACTAAAAAAAAGAAGTGCTATAGGTTATTTTTTGGATTAAAGGATTCAATTAAGCATCCTTGTTATCGTTAGAGATTGATGAATATTGTGCATTAGTATAGAAGGTCAGGCGAGTAGAGATTGATTTTCAGCTTGCCCTGAAGTGTAAAAATATGTACATGTGAAAAAGTATGGATGAAGGAGACTATGTGCCTCAACCAAAGTGATCAAATGAAAAAAAGGCTAAGCTTAGCTTAGATGGAAAACCTTTAACAAAATGTTAATTTCTACTCAAAAGTACATACACGTTCAAGTTTAACAAAATTATTATTCATTAATTTTTTCACTTTTAAACAATGAAATGACTGATAATTAAAATTGCTAATAATAAAAAAATTTAGAATTAATTACATTATTCATTATTAACATTAAACGGCATATATAATGTTTATAGTAAACATTTATTATCATTACTAAAATAGTGTATAGTAATTATTAAGAATTAATTAATTATTTATTTTTATCTTCCATATATAGATATTCTTCAATTCATCATTCAATTTAAGAAAGCGTTACCATCCTATTTTTTCAAATCTGGATTAATTTGTAATAAGCATAGAATTTGGGGTGCACGTTCTAAATTCTGCAGCCATTTTTGAGAAGATAACCGAATGAAACGATCAGCTTTGTTTGCGTATGGCGGCAGTCTTTTTCAGCACGCGTCCACACAAACCTCTTTACAGGCTGCAGAAATGGTTTCCGTTTCCCTCTTCCATCTGCCTATAAGATCGGAGCTAGCTCCCTTTTCGAATCCAATGTGTTCCGATCGGTTGCGTTGAGGCCTTCACTGTCACCAAGTGAGACGGAAGTCTGGCAATGTTTATTTTGATTCTTGATCTTCTGAAGCAGGCAAGATCCGGGGGTTCTTTTTCAAGAACCAGCTTACTCGTTTGGTTGCCTCAATTGTGGATCTCCCGGTACGTTTTTTGTTGGGGTTTTACTGATGTTCTTCACACGATTCACTGTATTTAGTGGAATACCAGTTTTGGGGGATTTGAGGCTGCGCTTTGTTTTGATGTTTTGCCATGCCTGATTGAATTTATGATTGATTTAGTAATAGTTTTGTGCCAGTTTCTATATGGGGCTATGTTGTGGAGAAGAAAGTTTATGTTTTTGTTCGATTTAGCTTTACCTTCAGCAGCTCGCTTTATTGGCTATTTTCTGACTTTTGGGTTGAGTCATGGATCTCATTTAGGGTTTCGGTAGTCCTACGTTTGCCAATAGCCCATACTGATTTATTGGTTATAAGAGGTAGCTATTTTCTTATTAAAGAAACCTTTAACGAGGTTTCTATTTTGAAGAAAGAATATCGAAATGGAAAATGGTATTGAGTTTGTTGGAAATATTTGGCGAAACAAAATATATTTTGTATATTCTAGGTTATATCTAAATGAAATTATAATTTGGGATCATAAAAAAAAGACATTATGGAACATGAATTGGTATGAAGCAATCCATGAAATTTGGGAAGTTCCATACATAGGTTTTGTTTTTGGGCAAGGTGAGCGTTTGAACCAGCATCTGAGGATTTTTTTTTTACTTTGTTTCTTACCAATGCGCTGCGTGTTCAAGTACTCCATACTTGGATTAAGTGTTAAATCATTGCCAATGGTTTTACTTATGCAAATCATCTAGAATTTTATGAAAGTTCAGCTCTTGCCATTGTCGCTAACATACTTTCTTTTCAAATTTGGGGTTTCTGTGGTTTGTGTTTCACTAAGGGCTTAATATGCCAATATTGCTTATTTTCTACTATTAAGTGTTCACTATCTCATTAGAGATTCCCACGTTATTTTTATGACATTTTGGCAAAGTAGAGGCGTGCACATTTGAGAGCATGGATGATACGATGATGGTGGTAGAACTGTTGTAGGGCATTATAGATGAAGTGCTAGAGAGAGCTTGGTTGATAGTTTCTTCAATTAAATATTTAGATTAAATGATAGAGTTTTTTTAATGATGAACGTGCTTTGGGGAGGGTTTTATTCGTGCTATGGTGTGCACTAGTAGTGCGCGAGTCTTCATGTATGTGAAGAAGGAAATAAGAGTGTTTTTTGGGTGGGGCTATTCCTGGAGTAAGCAAGGGTATAATAAATATTCTTAGTAAGGAATTGAAGAGGATTAGAGCCGTTGAAAAACCAATTATTCTACGGATTAGTGGAGTATGGAGGAGTTGCTGATATTGTGGAGGGTGATTTGTGAGTTGGATGAGGAAGCCAAGTCAGTGCATACTCTATCTCTATCATCAAAGCATTGGGAGGAGGGATGGTGACAAAGTGAAGGAAGGAGCGAGTTAAAACTTAGCAAGTGAGATTCGGGGGTGTAGTTACAATAAGCCTTTGTCGAATGGGGAGTGAGGGGAGGCATTATGCTGTGGGAGATGGAAGTGCCCTTTGGTTTATGAGAGATAAATGAAGAACCGATAAAATGAGAGAGAGAAAGTGAGGACGATATCAAAATTATGATTGATTGTCCAATGACTCAAAACTTCAAAGAGTGGGGAAGCAAATGGTATTTCAAGCTTCATGGATGATCTTTGAAGGGAAATATGGATACTATGTGTTGTAAACTGGAAACTTATGCGCTTCACCATCTAAAAATCTTTCTTTTTGATTTCTCTATGCCATGGGCCTTCAATAAAATTTCTTTTTGATTTTAGCATTCCAATTAATGGTGTAATTTTGTTTGTAAATTTTGTGGAAACTAAACTTGGTAACATTGCCACGTGAAAGGGAAACTTAACTGAAGGCATTAATTCTTGTCCTTTAATGTTTATCCTGTTGGGAGAAACTACTTTGAAACAATCTCTTTCTAGTTTCACTGTAAAATAGGATCACAAGTTTCAAGAAAATCGGAATAAAAAATTTAAGCTCAAAAGCATGAGTAATGTAAGTCAAGCCCAAGGGGGGCGTAAAGGCATCCCCTTCTTTGTCGAGCCCCTAAACATGGGCGCAATGGCACCCCCTTCTGAAGCAGTGCCCACATGGTGGGTGCTTGAGAGCCCAAGCCCAGTGCTTAGGCATTGGGTTCTCGGTCTTCCCCGGGCCCCACAAGACTAAAAATCTCCCATTTGGAGACAATAACATCCAACACTAGTCCTTTGTATCTGCACCACCATCTGAATCATTTTCATAGTCGCGTACCGTGATCTTATACCGTGGTGTGTCTCACCCCCGGTCTCAACTTTCATGAAACCCAATTAAAGCCAAACACAACTTCATTTTCTCAACAGTCATCACCTTCCTCAACATAACCATAAGATTCTAAGTTGTGTATCTTCTCCATGAACAACTGTCCATCTTCAAAAAGAGACTGAATGAAATGCTACCTCAACTAAATGTGTTTTGTCTTAACATGAAAATTATTGTTTTTAACAAGATGAATTGCACTCATACTGTCACTGTAGAGCTTTCCAATCCTCTGCTCCTTGCCCAATTCTACCATAAAACTCTGTAGTCAAATCATCTCCTTACTAGCATCAGTAATAACAACATATTCGACCTCCGTATTTGTAAGTCAAACAATCTTCTGCAACCTGAAAACCCAACTCACCATTGTGTTCCCCAATGTGAAGATATATCCCATTGTACTTCTCCTGCTGTCCACATCTTCTACCAGATATGAATGTACGAATCCCTGTACTTCCATAGCAAAGTGCCTTATTGACTGTTCCCCTTAAATACTTGAGAATCCACTTTACTGTCTCTCAATGATGTTTGTCTGAATTGCCCATGTATCTGCTGACCACACCCATTGCATATGCAGTATTTGGCATGGTACAAATCATCACATACATCAATCTTTCAGCTGCTTAAGCATCAAAGTTCTCCCCATTTATGCTTGCTCTGCTCTAAGCTAGGTGATAGCTCCTTAGATAGTTTGAAGTTACTACCTAAGGGAGTGCTAATTGGTTTCGCCTCGCTCATTTTGAACTTCTGTACAGTCTTTTCAACTTACTTTGTCTGAGACAACTTCAGTGTTCTTGTACTCCTCTCCTGTTGATTTTCATTTCGAGGATCTTTCTAATTGGACCCAAATCTTTAGTCTCGAACTCACTTGATAACTGATTCTTCAAGTCTTTGATTTTCTCCATATTTGCCTTTGCAATTAGTATGTTATCTACATACAATAGAAACAAAATATAACATTTACCAAAGTGTTTGATGAAGCAAATGTGGTCTGTCTGGCACTTCAAGGGTTGTGCAGAGTCTGGTAGCAGTCGAAGATCTACATATGGAGCAAATGGATGTAAAAACAGCTTTCTTACGTGGAGATCTGGAGGAAGAACTGTACATGGTACAACCACATGGTTACAAGGTTCCAGGTAAAAAAGATTCGATTTGCAAATTGAAGAAGAGTCTCTATGGCTTGAAGCAAACCCCGAGACGGTGATACAGAAGGTTGGACAGGTTTATGCCAACCTCGTGCTCCTAGCATGCTCCGTGATTGTTCTATTAATGCGCTCAACTACATCATTCTACTGCGGTGTTCTTGGGACAGTGAACTCATGCCTGACCCCCTCTATAGCACAAAAATCACTAAACTTCTGATCACGGTACTCACATCAATTATCTGATCTGAGACACTTCGTTTCAAGTCTGTCTCATTTTCTATCATAGCCTTCCACTTCTTAAATACTTCAAATACTTCAGATTTTTATTTTAAGAACCTCCAACGGATTGAATTGGAGTAGGACCCTATACGTCATATTGCACTAACTCCAGTTTCTTTAACTTCAACACTGACATGCTCTTTGAGATAGAAATTTTCTTCTGCTTGATATATATACTATCTTCACATAAATCTAAATGAACTGATTTCAAACCCTGAAGCTTATTTTTAGAATGTAGGTACTTCATACCTTTCTCGCTCATATGGACAAGCCTACGGTGCCACGGACCTGCATCCATTATGTTTCCAGCCACATCAATGAAATCAATCATTTCATTGATAACATAAACGGTGCCTTCAACGTTAACCCAAGCCATACTAATGCCCACCCAGTCACGTTCCATGAATCACCTGTAAAGTAGTCACAAGTCCCGACGTTGTCAGTTGACTCACAGAGATGAGATTTCTCTTCAAACTAGAAATATATCTGACTTTAGTAAACTTTCAGACTGCTTCATTCGGAAATTTGATATCAATACCACTCTTTCCTACTATAATGTAGGCCTTGTTATCTCCTAAATAAATCTTCCCTAGATCACTTTGAGTATAATTTTTAAATACCTCTTTATTGGGGTAAACATGAAAAAAGACACCTGAATCCACTATCCAGGATTCAATACTAACTAGGGATAACACCAGGGAGTCATTTTGAATTTCACAAGTGGAGACATTAGTAGAGAAACTACTATCATGTCTTCCATCAGCAGCTTTCCTTGGAGCTTTGTAGTCTTTCTTGAAATGTTCTTTCTTACCGTAGTTCCGGCATTCTCCTCTACTTGATTTGAGCTTTCCTTTCTTGGACTTGGATCATTCTCTACCTATATTTCTGCCCAAATTCCTTACCTTGTTATCAACATTTGATAAAGAACTTGAAGATTCATCATTCGCTGTTTTTCTGCGAACTTCTTCATTCAACATTAGACTCATGATATTATCAAAGTTCAACTTCTAAGTCCCCGAAAAATTACTCATCACCGTCACCAAACCATTCCAGTTGCCCGACAATGAAGATAGTATCACTAGTGCTCTAACCTCATCATCAAACTTGGTCCCCCACTAAACACAACTGACTCGTTACAGTGTTGAAGTTATTGAGATGTTCTGCCACTGAACTGCCTTTCACCATCTTCATGTTGAATAATTTCTTCATCGAAAAAAATTTATTAGAAGCAGAAGGTTTTTCGTACATCTTGCCCAGTGTCACCATGAGATCCACTGTAGTCTTTTCATTCACAATATTGAATGCAACAGATGAGAAAAGTGATAACCTAATCAAACCCAGTGTCCTTTGATCCAACACTTCCCATTTCTCCATAGGCATAAATTCGGGCTTCCTTGTGATTTCTTGTAGTAACAAGTATAGTTTTTTCTGATACATCAAATTCTCCTCCTGTATTTTCTAGAAAGCGAAGTTCGTCCCATTAAATTTCTCCACCTTAAACCTTGTTTCTTCGGCCATTGCTCCCACTCGAATCGAGCCCCGGTCTGATATCAGTTTGTTGGGAGAAACTGCTCCAAAAGTATCTCCTACTAGTTTCACCGTGGAATAGGATCACGTGATTCGAGAAAATCAGAACAATAAATTTAAGCATAGAAGCAAAATCAAAATAATCAGAAAAGCACACGAGAATTTTACGTGGAAAATCCGAGAAATGAAAAAAGCCACGAAGCCACACCACTACAAATTCACAATGAAAATCAGATAGTTTTACGAATGACTCACAAGTTTCTTCTCCACACTCAAATGAAGAAAACCTTACAGGCGCTTCACAATCTTTCTTCTCCAATTCAACGCGAACAACACACGTCTAGATCCTAGAAATCCTTCTCTTCAACTCTTTTCTCCTTCACTAGGAACTTGTTAAAGAACAGTCGAAGAAGTCTAAAAGACACGCCACTTGAAATTGGCTTAAAACCAGAAGTTTTGCATGCCAACTGCTCCAGGAGCAAAAACGTCCGTCTCTTGGGAAGCAAAATAATGCCCAAGATAGTTGGGCACCGGGTGCCCAAGGGGGGCACAAAGGTGCCCCTTTCTCTGTCGAGTGCCTAAACATGGGGGCAAAGGGGCCCATAGGGGGCACAAAGGTGCCCCTTTCAGAAGCGGCACCCTCATGGTGGACGCTTTTGCGCCTAAGCACGGCACTTAGGAATCGGGTTCTCGGTCTTCCCTTGGTGCTTTGGCTCCACAAGACTGATATATCTCTATTTAATCTTACTATCCATCTACTTCCTGTATAGCTTTTTGGATGCCAAGCTGAAACTTTTCTTTCNAATCTCCTACTAGTTTCACCGCGGAATAGGATCACGTGACTCGAGAAAATCAGAACAATAAATTTAAGCATATAAGCAAAATTAAAATAACAAGAAAATCACACGAGAATTTTACATGGAAAATCCGAGAAAGGGAAAAAACCACGAAGCCACACCACTACAAATTCACTATGAAAATCAGATAGTTTTACAAATGACTCACAAGTTTCTTCTCCACACTCACATGAAGAAAACCTTACAGGCACTTCACAATCTTCTTTCTCCAATTCGACGCGAACAACACACATCTATATCCTAGAAATCCTCCTCTTCAACTCTTTTCTCCTTCACCAGGAATTTGTTAAAGAACACTTGAAGAAGTCTAAAAGACACGCCACTCGAAATTGACTTAAAACCAGAAATTTTGTATACCAACTGCTCCAGAAGCAAAAACGTCCGTCTCTTGGGAAGCAAAATAATGCCCAAGATAGTTGGGCACTGGGTGCCCAAGGGGGGCGCAAAGGTGCCCCTTTCTCTGTCGAGCGCCTAAACATGGGGGCAAAGGGGCCCATAGGGGGCGCAAAGGTGCCCCTTTCAGAAGCGGCACCCTCATGGTGGGCGCTTCTGCGCCTAAGCTTGGCACTTAGGAATCGGGTTCTTGGTCTTCCCTTGGTGCTTTGGCTCCACAAGACTGATATATTTCTATTTAATTTTACTATCCATCCACTTCCTGTATAGCTTTTTGGATGCCAAGCTGAAACTTTTCTTTTGTTATAGTTCTTAAAGTTATCCATTTAACAGGTATAACATTGATCAAAACCCTTTTGCAGGTAAAAAAAAATACATTTGCTTGTTGAGACAGTAAGCTTATGCGATTAAGTCGGCTAACCATTCATGGAAAATCATCAAACCTCAAGTTGAAAGTTTANATCAAAACCCTTTTGCAGGTAAAAAAAAATACATTTGCTTGTTGAGACAGTAAGCTTATGCGATTAAGTCGGGTAACCATTCATGGAAAATCATCAAATCTCAAGTTGAAAGTTTGTTTGAATTGGAATAGGTTTTTTATGTGATTTAGAATAGAATTGGTAGCAACGGCTGTGTCAATTATTCTTGTCATCTAAATTTCATTATCTTAGTTTTCTATCTAATGATTTTGGTATTTGCATGGTCTTTTGATTACAGATAGCAAAGAAATTATTAGAGAGTTCAGACAATTTTGTTTTTGCTTTGGTCCTATGGCCATTATGGTTGATGCAAAACATGATGAGGTATCTGCCAGAGCAGAACATGCTGAGCCTCTTGGACGACTAGCGATACTTGGATATGGTGCTGGCCATATGTTAAATGACATCACGTCGGCCTGTTGGTTTACATATCTTTTATTGTTCTTGACAGACTTAGGACTAAGTCCAAGGTGCACATTTCTCTTTATGCATTATAATAATGTGGTTTTAAGAAATATATGGTGGTAATCAGCCTTCTGCTTATATCTTGGTGCTAATCGTTTTGCCTTTTTCTTCATTATATGGAAGTAAAGAAAAGTTTACTTTTTTAATGGGCAATTAGTTCTTTAATTATGTTTGTCTTAAGCACATAAAAATTGCAATTTTGCAGTAAATTTATCCTTATCTATTTCTTTATTTAATAGGTTTTACTGAAGAATAATTAAATAGCTCAACTAATTGCTCTAAAATTGCAATTTTGAAGTACCAAATACTGTCTTAATAGTTGTGTCCATGCTTGGTAGTGTAAACAGACCATCATATGTGCTTTATAAAAAACTCTTTTTTTCACATTTCTGTTTTAAATTCTGCATCGTATTCTTTACCTAAATGTCGTAAGTATATATTGGTCTATGTTTATATTCTAACTCCTAGTGGATACCTTCTGTATGCTTCTTTTTTAAGTATTGTTCCAGCCTTGTCTCCATAAAGTCAGGGAGTCAGGATTGCTGCAGACCATTCCACGGCCAGTTCTGAATCTGATTATTTATGTGATTTTTTTCTTAGTTAGGTTATTAAGGTCTCAACCGAAACATGTAAAAGTCCTACAGAAGTCTTTCTTATTTTTTACTAGTAACTATGGGGAGCAATGATTGTTATTCTTCTTCAAAACCGCTAACTTTTTGAACCAAAATCTTGAGCCATTAAACAGTAATTCATTCTTTCTTATGTCATGGCTCTTTAAAACTAATTTGTCCCCAGCATTTGAACTCTGACTTTGTGGTTTCTTACAATTTGAAGGTCAACCTTGATTCAATTACATCTCCATAGAGGATTAATGGCCTTTCTTTACCTCTTCCTGATCTTGAATATAGCCAAGATTCCTCTCATTATCTTTGCTTGAGTTCATAGGCTTCTTGATTTACACCTGCTACTTTCTTTTAAACAATTAGTTTCAATATACATGAAGAGTTTGGATTCATCAAAATTACATGGGCCAATAAGCTAGAGAGTTCCAATTTGGTAATTCAATATTTGTAATGTAAGTCGAAGCTTTTTAAAAGAGAATAGTGTTAAAATAGTCTCTTGACTCTTTGCAAGGGATTATTTTAGTCCTATAGTCTATAAAATGCTAATTTAGTTCTCAGACTCTTTTAAAATGTGCTGAAATAATTATCATGGAGGATTATTTCAGCCCCAATTTAAAGGCCATAGGGACTAATTTGGTACTTTTGTAGACTCTAAGATTAAAATGGCTCCATGTATACAGTCAAGGGACTCTTTTGGCACTTTACCCGCTTTTAAAGTTACTTAACAGATACCAAGTGCCCCGTAAAGAAGTGCATTACTGGTAAAAATGTTTGCAAAGTGGAAGTGGCTGATTTACACATTCACTTTAAATAAAACATCCATTTGAAAGCTTGAAAGATACGTCATATGCATTTCCGCCTATTTTTGTATAAACTTGCGAGCCTACGAACAACCTCAAATTAATTTACCTTAAAATTCTGCAGAAAAAGATACAATTTACCAACATAAATGAGGGCGTAATCTATGCTCAACACTTCCCATCCCAAAACGTCGCATGTTTATTCGAGATGAAATGCATTACCCCTTTGGCAACACTGTACCGTCTTCTAATACAATTTACACTCTTTTCTTAACTAGGAAATATGCAAGGAATTTTTTCAATGGCTGATTCAGATAAAAATGTAATATCTAAGAAACATGTTCCACTTTCCTGTGGCACCATCCTCACCCATGGAATATTTTAGTAGTTATCATTTAAAATGTTTTGAATGCTACTTTTTTTGCAGGGATGCAGCCATTGTAATGCTTTCAGGTCAGGTGGCTGATGCATTCACAACTATATTTGCTGGAGTGTTGGTAAAATCTCTCTCCTCAGATATTATTTATGCATGGCATGGATCATAATATGAATTCACTTTTTAGTATCCAAAGCTTTAGTACATGATCAAATTTATTTTTATCCCATTCCCTATTTGCTATTTCTTTTACTTTAGTAAAATGGACGAGTTTGCTGATTCTATTTTATTTTTTTTTCTATCATATTTTGAGGTAGGGATCAACTTGTTTTATCTATGTGCTGATCTTAACTTGTTGATTCTGATAAATAAACCATTAACGGGGTAGACATCATTTGTTTCAATGTGTTTTTCTGACGGGAGGAGGAGCCCTATGGAGGGAGATAGGGCATTCATCATTGAGCTCAATTTGTGTTTTTATGACAGGAAGTACTTTATTATTTTGAAAAATAGCTAATTACTAAACATAACATAATCAATTTGAAGACTTCAGTCAAATAGAGACAAAAAAATTTTAGAGATCCTCGTAGAGTCAAAGGTTACTAGACACTAATGGTGGAAGGATTGTATTTTTTTAGTACGAGGAATTAGGCTTTTGAGAGTCGTCGAGAAAGTGCTTAATCAACTTCGGAGCATTTGGTGTAACATTCATGAACTCTTAATGCATTATTACGTTTGATGAGAACACAATACAAATTTGGAGCCTACAAATTCTTCTTAATCCCGTCTTAAGAAGTTTACCGGTCTATATGGTTCCTCTTGCATTGAAAAGCTTGCAAAAACTCAATGAATTTGCGTAAATACACGTTTTCATGTCTTTATTCTTGGAGGGCGTAATGCCGACTGTATGGGATGTTGAGTAGAATTGACATCCAGAATTTTGATTTTACTTTTGTTAATTTGTGTCAATATCTTTTTTTAGAAAACTGTAGTTTTAGTTTTGGTAATTTTAATTATACATATGATGTTTCCTGCTCCGATAGTTTATATGCACTTTAATGCTTCTTATAATCTCTGTTCTTATTACTTTGG
Organism: Phalaenopsis hybrid cultivar; assembly: GCA_002079205.1. Classification (NCBI taxonomy): domain Eukaryota; kingdom Viridiplantae; phylum Streptophyta; class Magnoliopsida; order Asparagales; family Orchidaceae; genus Phalaenopsis; species Phalaenopsis hybrid cultivar. The sequence continues at coordinate 13,895 of JXCR01037815.1, read as the reverse complement.
TTGTTTGGTAGCGGTCTTTTAATCCTATTTATCTATCTGATTTATTAAATTCAGCCAAACATTAAAGAACACAAATTTTATGAATATATGAAATTTTGGATCTAAGGTCCAAATTTTGCCTTCGATTCATATTAAATCCAGTTTTAATAAATCCAGGAAGGGATAGATTTACTAAGGCGGTGTTTGGCGGCAGCAAAGATTTATGTTAAATAAGATTTACTAAATCCAATAAATCATATGAATCTCAACGAAGGAAATGGAGCTTGAGCAAACGGCAGTGTAATTCCTTAAATGTGCCTTGCAATCGGATTTGTTAAATCTAGATTTATGTTCGAAAGAAGATGGAAAGCGGAAAAAAATAGACAAAACACGAAAAAAAAATTGATTTAACGGATTTAAGTTTTATTTTATTTTTTTATATTTGTCAGGATTTAAGTTACATCCAGTGGCTAAATCCATTAATAGCTTGCTACCAAACACTGCCTAAATTCTGATTTATTAAATCCCAACTCCAAAATCCTTTCTGCAGCCAAACACCCCCTTACTATTTGGCTCAGTTGCCTGTGCTGATTTAGTTTGGATTCGTCCTCTGGTTCTTTGTTGACTCAATTCTTGATTTAGCGTTTTTTATTTGCTGCTGTTGTGCTTTCAAATTGGCCTTGACTGGATTGTTGTTGTTTTCTGATTCAAAGCCCCAGTTTTGTGAGTGTGTAAAAAGGAAGCATTTTTTGCAAATGCCTCACATGGGTGCCCATGTTCTCATCGAATTCAGCTCGTCGCGGTCTAGTTCTGCGCGATGAGGAGTCGTCTTCTCGCGCCATTCGCGAACTCCTGTCTTCTGGCGCTACCATGGCGACCGTTACGGATTTACGCCGCACCTTTGTGCCGCTGCTCCTTAGCGGATCGTTGTGTTCGTTATGGTCTTTGCAAGTTTCTAGTAGATCTTCGCCCTCACTGTTCTCGCTTGCCGTTGCTAGCAGATCGCACCGTCCTTCACGTGCTTTGTCCCTTTTGCCTCTGCACTGCGTTCGGTAATTTCATCCGATTGCTACTTGGGCTTCGGGACGTGGTCTCTACCGCTCCGGTTGGACGCTTACTGTCCCCGTTGTCCCTGGTTCTAGGATTCTAATGTTGTAAATGCTGATGTTCTATTTGAGCTCACCCGCTTGTTGGGTGATGCTCCCTTTGGCTTAATCCCCTTTGGAGCTCTTATACTGTGGATATTACTCTGGATTCGTATGTTGAGCTGTTGTTCCTTTTGCCAATATTTTTGGATTATAGGTTTGATCCTTATGCTCAATGAACAAAAGATATTATTCTTAAATTTTGGATGTGTCTACCGTTTGCTAGCAAGTTGGGGGCAAGGTTAATGTCAAAGGGCTTGACATGAATGGGGTTGGCCAATTCCAAATTTCTTTGAGGTTTACAAATGCTTAGTTACACTAATTTTGGCAGCGGATGCACTCTGAATCAGCTGGAATGAGGAGGTATTCATAGCCAAACATTTAAAATAAGGCACTTACTTCTTCCGCACCTATCAAATTTATGTTATTTTGAAGGTACAAATTAAACGCATGAGTAATGTTGAGGCAAGGTTTTTCATATTTGAGGTTTAGCTGATGTTTTTTATACGATTACACATGTTCAGCAATTTATTGCTCATTGCAACTCATTCATACAACAACTTTTCTCATTTCTGTTGTTTTTTTTTTAAATTCTGATTCTGGTAACAGAACAGTGATGCCATGTTGATAATGTTGATCGTCTTTAAAATACTATCGATTGGATTCTTGGTTTTGGGCTGCCGTGGAAATTGTGAATCACTTAAGCAGTTAACTGCTTTTGCTTGTTCATACTAATTCCCTTTTTTTTGTTAGATTGACCGATTTGGACATTTCAAGCTATGGCATGGCGGGGGATCAATTCTGGTTGCAATTTCATTCTCTTCTGTTTTTGGTGGCTGCCTTCCTTGCAAAATTATTGGGAATAATTCGTTCACATTACAAACTATTGGCTATAGCTTATTTGCTTCAATTTTTAATGTGGGCTGGGCTGTTACCCAAGTTTCACACATGTAATATTCAACTTTGCGAATATTTTTTTTTGGGTATTTGTAATCTGCTGACTTACAATCAAGTTCTCAGTAACTATGGTTATTGTTGTCTGCTTCAGGTCAATGGTGAATTGCATTACATTAAATCAAACAACTAGAGTTTCCCTCACTAGCTGTCGTAATGCTTTCACCATGGTGATGCAATCTTTCCTTCAATGAATTAGAAATATCTCCCTCTTCATACTTGGAATTTTTTTTTCTAAATTTTTTTTTTGTGTAGGTTGCCAATCTCAGCTTATATGCTGTTGCTTTAGCAGTTTTTAATATGTATGATGCTAAAGCATTTGCCGACATCAAATCTGAGGTATCTTTGTTTTCAGATAAGAGCATGCTATTCTGTGGTGTGTTACTCATTTAATCACTTTTCATTTTGGTTTGTAGTATCGCTGGATAGCCTACTTGTCAATTTTCATGGGTTGCTGTTTTGTCATTGTTTTTCTTGTTGCAACCAAAGAGCCAACGTAAGATGATGTTTTAATGCGCTATTTTGTTCAAAATCCTATAAGCTTAATGGAATGATTAGGTGGAACATTAATCTAGTGATTTTTTTTTCTTGGTAGATTGACTTTTGCTTAAGCATCTTCTAGGAGTGNATTAGGTGGAACATTAATCTAATGATTTTTTTTTCTTGGTAGATTGACTTTTGCTTAAGCATCTTCTAGGAGTAGTCAAATTTTATTTTCTTACCTTCTATTTTGTAGGCTGAAGCAGCGAAGAGNATTAGGTGGAACATTAATCTAATGATTTTTTTTTCTTGGTAGATTGACTTTTGCTTAAGCATCTTCTAGGAGAAGTCAAATTTTATTTTCTTACCTTCTATTTTGTAGGCTGAAGCAGCGAAGACAATGTGAAAGTTTTTCTAAAATATCCTGGAATTTCTGGTTCAAGAAGGCTCTTTACTATCAAGTTGCTATCGTATATGTTCTTATAAGATTAGTAACTAATGTCTCACAGGTTGAGCCCATAATCATTTTCTTAGAAAGTGTTGTAAACTTTAAATTATGAATTTAGTATAAAAAACTTCTTATGTCCTCATGAGAGTGGCAGCAAATGTCGTACTGGTTAGTCCACCCAAATTTTGATATGAATGAGGTGAAACTATTAAGGCCGCTTTATGAAATGGTTCTAGAAAATTATTATTCCGCAATTTTTCTTACACTTTTGGTGGCTCTGATTTAAAAATTTATGACTTCATAGGGTGCTCATGTAATTAAAAAAGGATCTCTGATTGTTTGAAAAGTAGACGAACTTTGGAATATTTCATTCTTACCAGTAGTTGATATGAATTCAAACTGTTCTTGCCAATTATGATTGGACAATAGCTGTTTGCCAAAGCTTCTACCTTTTCTGTCGTAATCACTCTTCAATTCATGAGGATATGCCTGGTAACTTCAAATATAAGAGAGCATGTAACATTTGAAAGAAAAATTCTGTTTTGAGGTGTTGGGAAAATGAATGTGGGAGTGGAGTTTTATTTCCTTATTTAGTCTAGGAAAATTATTATAGAATGGACTTTTTATTTTTAGTTTTATTTCTATGAGCTATTAATGATAATTCTTTTGGTTGACGGGTGTGTATTAATTGAAGCCTGTCTTTAGATAAATATAAAGTAGGAGAAAGCATTGCAAGATCTGACGATATGTATTTTCATTGACCAGGCACTACTTGCATTTTTTGTATCAACGATTTGGGAATGCCTCAATCCGCAAAAGCTTTGGTAATTTCTTCAATCTGTGTTATACGTACTTGGTTTGGCTGACAACATCTACTTTTACTTTTTAAAACTTATTCATAACTTAATTGAGAACTCAGCTTATAGGCATCTATTATAGAACAAGAACCAAAAGGGAAAGGCTGGCCTATACTAGTAATTTAGCATTGTTTATTCAGAATTTTTTTTTTCATTTTCCCCTGCAAAGTGGAATATGATAAAGCAGAATCTAATTGATATTGAATAAAAAATGTTTATATACATGTTCGGTAGCCATCCTACTTCATGATATATTGGAGTTTAATGTGCTTTAAATTGCTTACCAAATTTTTTTATAATTATATATTGCTATTGTTAAAGTTTCTAGATGAGGCAAGGTTGGAAGAGTCTAGATGTTTATCAACTCTGTTTGTTCCTCATTTTTGTCTTCCTCTTCTTTTTGTTATTCTCTCGTTCTTAAGAGTTAATCATGAAATCTAGTTGTATTTTGGTAATTTCTGGTAAAAAAATTATTAATTTAAATCTATTTAGGGTCTGTTTGGGATCATTTCTATTTTCTATTTTTGTTTTTGTTTTAAGTTTGTTTTATTTTTGTTTTATCTTCTATTTTATGTTTTTAAAAATGCTTTTGATACTCTTCTAATCTATATGCTTTTTTTTTTTAAAAAAATATAAAACATATTTGATTATCTTTTATTTTTTTAAAAGAAAAAATTATATTTTTTATAAAAGTTTGGGTCAACGTGCACTCCAGTGTTAAGCTCTACCGCCCATGTCTTATACGACGTTTTTCTTACTCTCTACCCAACACAAAACATTACTTGTGAGTAGGTGTTAGGCAGGAAGACGGTAGATGCCGGGCAGTGATTGCAATTGGTAGTGGCCGGCGGCGGAGGACAGCAGCGGCTTGTGGCCCGCGTGTCGCTGGTGGGTGTCTGGTGGCTGTTGGTGGGGGTCAGCAGTAGGCTGGGGCAGCCGGCGGTGGGCTGCGGACAACAGATGGCGAGCGAGAACCAGTGCTGCGGTAGGCGACGGGTGGCAGCTGGAGCGGCGGGCGGACGGCGAAGTCTCGCTCTGATAATGCTCCGAAAATTATGTTTTTAAAACAACAAAAACATAATTTATGTATTTTGATGTTTTGAAAACAAGCCTTATGTGTTCTAAAAACAAAATTGAAAAAACAAACAAAGCTTGAATGAACAAATACTTTTTTTGGTTTTGTTTTCTGGAAAAAATAGAAAGCAGAATGTGATCTCAAACATGGCATAATTTTTTATCTGTTTGGAAATATGAAAATTTTGTAGTTAAGTTTAGGATTGTAACATCCTGCTTGGTTTGGCAATTTTGCTTATATTTGGAATTTTGTGACATTGGTATCGACATTAATATCAACATTATGCACTGTATGCACAAATGAGGGTCAGTTCTTGCCTTGAATTATGAAAACTACATGAGATGCATTGAGGTTTAACAATTGTACTATTAGCACCATTTATCTTTGTGATAACATGCACACTCCCATACAATATCAATGCCCTCCCCTTTTCATTTTGTATTTCATAAACCATTTAATGTCCTTTCCTTATCCCTTCCGCACCCCTCACACACAAAATAGAAAAATCCCACCATCATCATCTGTTGCATGGCTCCTACTTCTCTTTCATTTTTTTGCGTAGGATTAGATTCTCAGGAGATCTATTCATTCCATGCTAGCTTTCCTGTGCCCCTAGCTGTTGGGTAGCTGTCTTATTCCTTTGTCCATCGGTTTTATCAATATCTGTACCGTGAATTTCAGTCTTTGTATGCAAGTTTGGTCTGGCACATTTTATTCAAATATTACACAGATTTTGAGACATTTTTTTATTTAAGATTATTGAATGATATGTCTGATTTGTAAATAACCCATTCAGGTACCTGCCATTATCTACATTAGCAGCTTCATTGTATCAGTGATTCTCCAGGTAACTGAACACTGTCAAACTTTATCCTTTATTTTTCTGAATGACAATGGCATGTATGCCTAATTATAGGAGATCAGCTGGAACAGTGCACGACTTAAGGCCACCTTTACAAGTGGAGCCGTTCTTTGGATATTGTCTGGCTCTGCAATTTTTGTTCTTCCAAGCAGTCTTCATAGCACCATGTATATTTTATCGATAATTATTGGCATTGCTAATGCTTTAATGATGGTATGGTGCTACTCCATACTATGTTTTATATTGATAACTTGTTCGTTATGTTTGAGCAATAAAATTTATCTGCTAGTGAATTTGGTACTTGACAGATCTTCTCAAGTGCAGGAAAAACCTATAGGCATCGCTCTTTGTTCTAAAAATTTTTGTTTTGCTTTCAGATAGTTTGAGCATCTTTAATATAATATTTGACATTCCCTCTTTTCTTAAGAAAAAAAGGGATTATACTTTATTAATATTTGACAAACGGGGAACCACAAGTTGACGACACCTTAATAGTCTTATTTGTGCTGTGGTCTTCTTTATTGAAAGTCAATGGAACTTATGCCATGTGAACTGAAAATACTACCGCCTCATTGTCGATTTTTATATACAACCAAGTATGTAGGCATTATTTTGAAGGCTTAGTTGTAATTTTGACTATTTTATTGCCTCCCTTATATTAAGGCTCATTGTCATAGTTAATTTTATTCATCATGTTGCAAGAAGCAGCTTGTTTGATTTTTTCTTTGAACACAGGTTACAGGCATCAGCATGCAAAGCATGCTTGTTGGGAAAGATGTCAATGGCTGTGGATTTGTTTATGGTTCATTGAGTTTCCTGGACAAATTGTCATGTGGGCTTGCTTTGTATGTCCTTGAATCATACCAAGGCGCGTACTTCATCAGTAAATAATTAGTGCTTGCTGCTTATTATTTTTATGCGTTTTCTGAATTTTTTATTTGTCTTGGATGGCAACATTCATGCCTACTTCTACCTGCAAATTATATTTTTTTATCTTTATATATGGGGAGGAGATGTACTTCTCTCATATAGTAGGAGCACTGCTATACCCCTCCAGTTCAATTTTTTATGCTATAACCTACAAATGTATGTCATCTTCAACATCAATTACTCAATTTAATGCATTTATAAGATCATATCATCATTTATTAAAACATATTTCTAATTTTTTGATGGATGGTTTTGATCTCATGACCTGAAAATAACAAATAAAAAGGCACATATAAGAAATTCATGGAGAGAGAAATGGGTGAAGAAAGAGAGATACATGAGATAAAGGAGGCCTTAATAAACGACAATAATTTTATTTAACAACTCAATCAATCAATTTTTTTAATACAAGAGTCTCGATCTCTTAATTCATGCTGAGGGCATACAGTACTTTTCTAATGCTGCAATAACTATGGAGAAAAGGAATCACGTGTCTTTAATACATATATATGAACTATTTATTTAGTAAAGACACAAGCCTATAAACTAATGATCAGAGATTATTGATGACCATGTCTTACATCATTTCATCATGGAAAAAAGAAACTCTTTTCCAAAGAGTTTGAAGGAGGCCAAACAGTCATGCAAAGCTCTAGGATCACCCAAAAATATGCATGAACTATAGTATGGTGGTCATATGATAACATCATGAATGACGAGTGGGACTATTAGTGGCAAAGTAATCTATGAAGAATTTGGAAGTCTAGAGGTTGGATGTCCATAAACATTATGAATTAAATGAGATAGAATTCTACAGCAAATTGATTATGATAGTATACGGTCAACATGTAAACATAAAAAAGCTAATAATAATAATATAGGGAGTTGAGTACCATCCCACATAATAGCTTCAATTATTAGTGGAGAATCTAGACATCTTGCAATATTATGACATTATCGTATGATAGACAATTGGAAAATCTAATGCAGAATATGTATCTTTATTTATGGAGACTGTAAAACTATAATAGTAATTGAAGGCTTTGTTAACTTATGTGCAGGTTTGATCTCAAACATATCTTCTAGGTTGTGACTCATGTTCATCTGCAATCATAGAACTATTAGGTTCATAATTTTGCTCAGGCATAACCTCAATTTCAAATAGAGGCTCTACTATTATTATTTCCCATAATCATCACCAAATTCAATTGCAAAATCCAAGACCATTATTACAATAGGTCCATCTTGCAATATTATGATACTCTAATATGATAGACAATAGGACAATCTAATGTGGAAAATATATCTTCATTTATGGAGACTGCAAAACTATAATAGTAATTGAAGGCTATGTAGACTTATGTGCAGGTTTGATCTCTAACTTATCTTTTAAGTTGTGACTCGTGTTCATCTTCAATCATAGAATTATTAGGTTCATAATTTTGCTCAGGCACAACCTCACTTTCAAAAGGATGCTCTCCTATTATTATTTTCTCATAGTCATCACCAAATTCATTTGCAAAATCCAAGGCCAATATAATAATAATGTTTATAGAGTAACTTTCTGATATTAAAAATTTTTGTGAACTTGAGATAGGGATGATTGAGCTTCTAGAATTGATATTGATTTCTGAACTACATGCATTTGAGAAATTGATTTATGATATTTATAACATTACGGTTCTTAATTTCAATTTTTAAATTTTTTAATGATATTTGATATAATCACACCTTTCAATGTCTTGGTCATATCATAGATAATTTTTCTCCTAAAGATGTCAATGAACTTGATTGAACTTATCAAGAAAGTAATAATGATGAGTTCATAGTAAATATTGAAATTTCTGATGATCCTTAGGTGTGTTTTTATGTTTGTCATATATCTTCCATCTATATGCTTTGCATCAAAAACATTTCAATCTTCTTGGATGTACAATCCCAAATATTTTCCTGTTTCTGTTGGATTACATCAGGGATCGGCTTTAACCCAACTCTTTTTGCTTTAGTTATGGATGTTCTTACTGGATATTTACAAGAGGATGTACCTTGGTGTATGCTTTTCATTGATGATATCCTTCTCGTGGATAAGACTAAGGGAAAGCTCAGGAAAACTTGAATTATGAAGGTCTTCATTGGAGTCTAAAAGCCTTCATTTGACTACAACTGAATACATGGAATGTAATTTTAATTGTAGTAGCTCTAGTGACAGAGTTGTAACTATGGGTGATCAAATTATTAAAAGATGTGAACGCTTTTGGTAATGTCGGTCTATTGTTCAAAGTGATGGTTACATCGATGGGGATGTTATTAGTAGAATTCAAGTTGGTTGGCTGAAGTGGAGGAATGCTTCGGGCCTATTGTGTGATAAAAGTACCACTTAAACTAAAAGGAAAATTTTATAAGATGGTGGTGAGACCTGCAATGCTCTATGGCGTTGAATGTTGTCCTGTAAAAAGAAGCATAAGTGTTGCCCAGATGAGAATGCTTAGGTGGATGAGCGGCTTTACACTTATAGACAAAATGTGAAATGCCTATATCTGTGATAGGGTTGGTGTAGCCCCAGTGACAGATAAAAGTAGAGAGAGTCGTCTTAGATGGTTTGGTCCCATTAAACGTCGACCATCTGATTATCCGATTAGGAGAGTAGATGTTTTAGATTCGACTTATGTTAAATAAGACAGAGGTAGACCTAGAAAGACTTGGGCATATTGTATAAAAATTGATCTTAATTTATTAGAATTAAATGAAAATATGACACTCAATATGACGCAATGGAGAAAAAGGATTTATGTAACCGACCCCACTTAGTGGGATAAAGTTTGTTGTTGTTGTTGTTGATTGAATAAAATTTCCCCTTATTTTCTTCTAGTTTGTTTGAGCGAGACTATTTTTTGGGAGAAGGCTTTTCATTATACTAGTGCCAGGCCTAGATGTCTTTGGTGAATTATTTTCTTGACCTTATTTCTTCATCATTACTTGTTACCAGCGTTCTTAATTTTGTTCAAATTTGATATAGTTGGAATTTTATTGTGATGAATATATTGCATTACTCGCTGATTTTAATTTGATAATCCAGTCATAGCATTGTCATATGGTTTATAATTCTCGTATTGATTATTCATATTAAAATAAAGTAAATTGTTAATTTTATTGGTGGCTTGTGAACCGTGAATCCTTAAATTAATTCCCCCCTCCCTTTTCATGTATAAGTTTAAAGCATCAAATTGCCATGCATGTAAATATGAAAGTTTAGGTTTGAGATATGTAAATACATAAGACTTGTGGACTACTTGTGTAAATTTCCCAAAAAAAAGAAATGTATATCATGATTTGAATGGATTTTAACACCATCCGATTCACTTTTGACATGAATGCAAGAGGTGATTTATTATTCAGATATTACGCTCAGCTTAAACCAATTTGAAGAATGTTGTTGAAACTCATCTTGATCAAAATTGATCAATTTTTTCCTATTTCATAACATGTTTTATCGCATCTTCATGCGGATTTGTAGAGGTAGATGTCATGTTGTAAAGCAACCCATCCTCAATTGTAAATTGTAATATTTCACTTGAAGCAAAACAGGTCATAAAACTAAAAATTTGATCATGAAACCTTCACTCTACTTTATCTTTGCCACTAATTTTCTTCAAACCACCAAACCTTTTTTTATCTCATGATAAATATTTATTGTTGTATTGTAGATTCGGATCATATTATGAGATCCTCGGCAAAAAATGGAGGCTTGTCAGTTACAAGGTATGGGCTGGGGCTCATTCCTTCAATTTGTGCATTAGTTTCAGCACTGGTTACTTGCACCATGGAATTGGAAGAGACTCAATCGAAACGATTGACCGAACCTCTCCTGGCATAAATTCTCAATCTTGATGTGTACGTATTAGTCATCATTCGATCGGCTAACTCTTATCGGTTTAATACAGCAATCTAATTGGAATGACATTAACACAGCAGCCTAATCGATTTAGTTCAGTACTGTCCCTATAGCACTTCATTTAATTGCTTCATGTATGAAAATGTAGTTTATGAGTTACTGATTAGTATTGTTGCAATTGT
>JXCR01037802.1:19026-33022 GCA_002079205.1 Phalaenopsis hybrid cultivar | reverse complement strand
GTTGATTCATGTGTTGAACTTATAAGATTAATCTCATAATAAAAATTTTAGATAGTGATATGAATTTTAAAGAGATCAAATAAAACCTCATAATTGTATTAATAATTCATTAACACAAAGTATTGAAAAACTAATTTTGATGTCGAACAACTTTTTACTTTTAATTTCTCTATTTGAACCGGTCTGTGAGCTAGAATTTATAAGAAAAATAAGTTCCCCTACGCAATTAAAAAAAAAAAAATTTAAGCTATCGGTATCCAAAATCACTAAGTTGTTTATTTGTTGGATAAACTTAGATGTAGTCTTCATCTTATTTACATTTTAACTATTTTTATGTGGCTTAAAGAACACATTATTAATAGTTGAAATTCCCCCTATATTCTTTAGCAGTGGATAGCAAGAGCAAGATTAAGTACATAAGATCATTCCTAAATTTTAAATTGATGAAAATCCATTAATTGATTAATTATTATTATTATTATTATTATTATTAGCAAGAGCAAGATTAAGTACATAAGATCATTCCTAAATTTTAAATTGATGAAAATTCATTAATTGATTAATAGGACTCTTAAGTCTTAACTGAAGGAGTTCTTATCCTTCGTGTCTATTCAATTAACTGCTATTATTATTATTATTATTATTATTATTATTATTATTATTATTATTATTATTATTATTATTCTTATTATTATTATTATTATTATTGTTATTATTATTATTATTATTATGGGGATTTATGCACATACCACATAAAAGTTTTGTTGTTTACATATCTAGCAAAAACAAGGCCAATTTACAATTACAACACTTAAAATTATATAAATGTTCAAATATATCACACCATCAAATTAAGCAGGCACCCTCTTCCTACATTCCTCAAATGCGACGCTTGTGGCTACCACTACAACTTCCACCGTCAGACTTTAGTCTCATCAACTTTGGCAGATAAAGAAGAAATATAATGTGAAGACCCTCTGTCGAAAGAGCACAGAGTCCCCCAACACCAGCCTTTGTCATATTTCACCTTGGCGCCTCAAACTCTAGCCTCTCTTAGCGATGATGAAAGGCCCTTGTCATGGAAGTGGTTTGAGACAAATTTATGACAAAGCAAAAGGGAAGGATGGTGGAGTTGTAGGAGAGGCTTGGTTGGAGGTTGTAGAATAGGGATGAGGGTTTGGTTTAGGAGTACTGTAAAGAGATTAGGGTGGACAAGGAGAACAAGAAAGAGTTGTCTCTTTTCAATGTCTACTTCATCACATGATAACGAAGTTATCATGCGTTCAATTAATTACTTAGGTATCTTTGATGGTCCTCTCATTGGCTAATGGCTGACATTTTGAGAGAGGTGGATTTGAAAACAGAAGAATAAGACATTGAGGAATTGGTAGGTTTGGTGAACTTAGTAGTTGTAGCACAAAGGAATATCTCTACATAGTAGAATTCACTATATTATCATACAAGTAATGTGTATAGTAGTTGAGTTTATATAGGCAGAGGTAATTTAGAAGAAAACTTGTCGTATTAAGATTAGTTGTGGGAAAAATGTATTTGGTTATATAGTAGTTGAGATTAATATAACCCGTGAACACAATAACTAACTGAAGGAGATTTTCAAAGCCCATCAAACCTAGTGTTCTTTGGTTAGATATTATGTTTGACTCTGAGATAAAAAAAAATGTTTTGATGGGTAAGGCTTTGATAAAAATATCTGCTAGTTGATACTGGGAGCATATGTGTTGTGTTGTTAGAACCATCACTTCAATATGGTCCTGAATGAATAAATGATCCACTTCTATTTGTTTGGTGTTGGTATGAAAAAAATGATAATCGGCTAAAGAAATTGAGTGTTATCACAATCAAGTATGATGGATGTTGAGATGTTGATATGAAATTCAATTGTAAGTCATTTAAGCCAAATAACCTCTATAGTATAGTGTCGTAAGTCAGTGTCCCTTTCAGATACTTAACTATCTATTTGAGTAGCTGAGAGTGGCTAGCTATTGGGACTTACATATTTTGACATACCTAATTGACCGCATAGGCTATGTGAGGTATTGTGATGTTAATTAGCTTAGAGAACTTGTTATGCTTAGGTATTATGTGGGATTTAAAAGAAGTTGTAAGATTTATTCGACAGTAGACTTAAAGGAGTGGGGATTAAGAACTAATTTGAAATCTTGAAATTTAGTGTATTATAAGAGATCTATAATGTATGAGGTTTGGTAGATGTAAATTCATGATTGTGTATGATGAAATGGAATGCCCGGAATTATAGAAAGATTTCCTAATTCTTTCATGTGGAGTATTTGAATGTGAGTAACAATTTTATCTGACTCATTTCATGTAATTAGTATGTTGTCCACATAAATAAGTAGAGAAATGTGGTTGTTACCTTTGTGATGTAGTGGTAAATACGGATCTACTTAGCACTTGAGATAAGAGGAGAAGGTTGAGTACCATAATCTGGGGGCTTATTTCAATCCATAGATTTCCTTAAACAAAACACAAAGTATGGGTTTTGAGTATATTGGATTTCTTAAGGTTGTGCCATGGAAATTCTATCATCTTATTTTCTATGTAGAAAGATGTTTGAAACATCTAAATATAGGATCTTCTAGTGCTTTTTCATAACAACATTCTAAAGGTTGGTAACTTAGCTACTAAGTTCAAAATCTCTTGATTGTTGATGTAATCCTCCTTTTTGAATCCTTGAGCTAGTATCCTCACTTTATGTCTAGCAATAGATCCATCTGATTTCATTTGTAAGTTCAACTAAAGCCTATAATTGGATGGCTGGAAGGAGGAGGGACCAATTCTTAGGTCCCTTATTATTGGAGAGTAGTAAATTCCTGAAGCATAGTTGTATTGCAATGAGAAAATTTTGGTCTTGACTTTAGGTTGTAGGATCTATTGCAGATGTTATGTGAAGATGCAGATCGAAGACTGCTTTAGGTTTCAGATAACCTATCTAGAATCGGATTTTTATTGGATGCTTATGGGTTGATATGTTGTTGATGGTGGGTTAGGCATGGATGAGGGTTGTAGATTATTATGGTGTTTGACTTATAGTAGAGTTTTTGGACATTTGAATTTGGTTTTAGACTTAGTTTATGGTATTATCATTTGATGGTGGTTTTGTGTATGATGTGGATGATGTTGTGGGTAGAAGTTTTAATGGGAGTGTATATGTAGATGTAGGATAGGAGGGGTGGTTGAAGGTGCAGGTTGATAAGGGGAATGTGTCGCATCCAATGTTAGATGTATTGTTATGATTAGTTGTGTTAAAGGGTTTGTAACACTTATAACCTTTTTGGTATGTTGAATAACCAAGAACAATAATAGGGTGGGGCTTTTGGTGATAGTTTTGTGGTGAGAGAAGGATGTTGCCATGGGTAGCATGAAGTTTTAAATACACATAGATGGGTGTATTTTGTGAGTTTGTTTTGGAATTATTGATTGATGATGTGTGGTTTGGGTTCCTAGAAGATAGATGTATTATCAGATAGATTGTTGTTTGGGTAGCATCGTCCTAGAACTTATGTGGAAGATGAGAAACTATGAAGAGTGTATGAGTTGTTTCAATGAAATTTCAATGCTTTCTTTAAGCTATACCATTTTATTCAGGGCATAGGAGTAGTTTAGTTAAAGTTGGACGTCGTGTGTGTTTTGGTTGGAGGTGAAAGCCTGGGAGTTGAATTCTCCTTCAACATCAGTTCTTAGAGTTTTTAGTTGTGTATTAAATTGAGTTTGTATTAGTTTGAGTAGTTGTATTAATTTGGAGAGAGAATAAAATTTATTTGACATTGAAAATAATAAAGAAAAATGAGAGAAATCGTCAACAAATAGTGTATACTATTTGACCATACATTGACATAATATGAGAAAGTCTCTAAACATCTGTACTTATTATTTGAAGGTTTTTTTAGTAATATACTTCAAGAGAGATATTTTGTGACTCTTGGCCGATAGGCAGATTATACATTGATGTATGTAAAATGTATTTTCATGCCCATACATTTTTTATGCACTTGTGTCATGTTTAAGTGTTTTTGTGGTATATATAGTATTATATGCAGTATCAATTTTTTCAATATTAGAATGACCCATGACTTTTATTGTACTTTTACGAACCACTGAATAATTTCAAACTAATCATAGAATTAGTAAACTAGTATTTGGACTATTTGCAAATTAACATGTTCCTCGTGAGTTCGATACAGGCACTCAAGGTCCTCATATTATTTAATTGACACATATAATTGATTAATTAATTCTTGCATCATTGCAGTGTGGATAAGACATACAACCAATGAGTTTATTATGTTGAGAGAATGTTAGATTTTTGGATACATGCATGATGAATGTTAATTGTGTCCCTTTTTATTCTAATCAAAATGACCTTACTAGCATTCGCCTTTTTCAGATCCCCCTTTCTAGTTCAACCTTGATTAGAAGCAAAGGAAGAAAGGAAATGCGAAAAGTGGACAGAAAGAAAGAAGAGATAAAAATAATAGCTGCGAAGATATTTATATAGAAAAAGCACCATAATATAAACCAGAGAAGAGCGATATGAAATATACCTAACCATACTTAACCTGAGAGAATATACAAGTAAGATCCTATAAAACACCACCATAACAAAATTATAATATAAAATTAAATTTATTTTGTTTTGGGTTCAAAGAAACTCCCACGATGACAAATTCTCTTGGTCAATTACACCCTTGGGATTTCCTTATAAAATTCATGATAAAAGGTGTTGTGTTTACTCAATAAATTCCTAAATGTTGGTAGACAAGGAGATTTCTTGTGGTCCTTATAAGGAAAGCTTCCGGCTACAAGGACAAAACTAAACAACAAGGTAGAGAGTGAATCGCATGTGGTATGATGAATTGAGATACAGCGGTATATATATGGTAATCCGTCGGTAGTGGCTGGGGGAGAAATGTGGAGGAAAGGGTGTTGTGTCATTCACGAACTTTTCAAACCCCAATTGCTTTAAAAAGATTGTAAATTAGAGAGCACCATAAGGCAAACTAATTAATGGTGATTATGTTTTTTATGTTTTATATGAGAGTTTTAAGTGGTGAAAATTGGCAAGGACAGAGTAGAAAAAGTAACTTTCATTTGTTGAATTTGATGAATCTATTTAGGCAAGAAGAATATGAAGAGGAAGATATAGTATAGAACTTGTTAGGTTACCTAAAGCTCTGATACCATGAAGAATTAGCAGTGTCGGTGAACTCCACAGCAACAACACAAAGGAATATTAGTACAAAGCATTATTCAATACATTCTCGTTTATGTAATGTGTACAGTAGCTGAGTTTATATAGGCAGTGATAGTTTAGAAGATAATATGTCATACCAAAATTAGTGGTGAAAATACCGTGGTTAAGATTAAAATAACATGAAACCATAGTAACTAACAAAAGGAGATTGTAACATTTGATACTCCATGAATGACCAAAAGCCATGAAATCTTTAAATGAGTGAAGTTAAACGGAAGAACTGGAGAGAGAGACAGTGTCTATCAACTTAATTTGATGGGATAATATATTTGAGCATTTATATAGTTTAAAGTATCATAAAATTAAATATGCACTTTTAGTTGTTTGATACATAAATAGCAATTTTACATGCTTTGCATATAAACCCCATTTATCATCATCATCATCATCATCATCAACTTCTCACTCATGAACTTTCACATGCAGAAATTAAATATGCCCAGTGTGCTGACAATTTGAGAACCCCGCGCCGTGAGGGATCGAACCCACGACCAGAATCTTACGCCTAAACCGCCACCAATGAGCTTGGATATGTGCACTACTATATATATGTATATATATATATAACATTTTAGTTAATGCCAACCATATTAAATTTCTATATTAACACAATTTAGTGGAGAGTAATTCATTTTAATTCAGAATTTCATTGAGATAATAAGACTATTATGCACAACTTTTCTGTATGTAACCTTTTCATCTATACTCCTTTTACGTCATAAACATTAATAAACACTTTTATCTACACATCGTACGAGCGCCATTTCAGCCTCCGTAATACAATAAGCCATTCAAATCTTCTTTAAACTACTTCCATCAATCTATAATAAAATCATTCATCAATATACCATCTTTAGTTATGTTAGATATCCATTTTAGCATTCTAAATTATGTGAAGGAAAATTTACATACATACCACACAATTCTTATGTATTTAGAAATTAACACCCACAATTTGATATTTACACTTATAACCACCTTGATGTCATAAAACTATGCATGAAAAATGTGTACTTCACTTTTAAAAACATAGAGATGGTACATTTTACATGATGTTGAAGATTTGAGTGGTGTGCATACAAAAATGAATGTTTAGGTGCCATGCATGTGAATACATAAGAATTGGGGTATGTAAGTAAATGCCCCATTTTGTAATGCTCAAACCAACACTTGATTCAAATAACGTAATTAGTTTAACTATTGATATATCATCAATAAATTTATATCAGACATGACATGGATCTCAAGATAAATTTTTAGCAAAAATGTTTAAACTTCAATTAAAAAGCATCTAGAACTCCGATTTTAGCAAATTTACACTCAAGCTAACAGGCTCGATGAAATGAGCCCAATGATACCAAAATTGGTCCAATGCGAGTTAAAACAAGCCCAAATCAAGATATTAAACATTTTTTTGGAAGATTTTGATGTCTAATTGGAATGTCAAACGGACTTTAAATCTAGCAAGTCTATAGTCAAATCAAGTGTTTCACCAAAGATGAATCCAACGAGTCCAAGATCGTTCAATTCTAACATCATCAAGACACTTAAATGTTCACAGAACAAATTCGATCGAAGGAACCTCCCCAAGCTGTCTGATCAGAGGGGTCTAAAATTCTTTCTTATTTGAAACCTAGAGTCTATAAATAGAGCCCTACCCCCTCTTGAGAGAGGACATACAGAGTCAAAAGAAGATGAGCAACGAGAAGTAGCTTAAGCTCAACATCGCTTCTACATCAAAGATATTACAAATTTTTCACTCTTGTAGTCATCGATTACTATCGACCAACACCTGTCAGCCACCGTCTCCCATAGTCGGCCACCCCTTACAGTGGACCACCATCAACCGCCAACTACTCATTGTAGTGAAGTCTCTTATGGAGTCATAATATGCATTGCAGAATCCTAGTGTACAATGCGGAATAGTGAAGCAATACGTCGTCCAGTACAATATGCAATGACGCGCCCAGATAACAGTGTGACAATGTATCACACATATAATGCAACAGTATCCCCCAAAAATGGTGTAACAATGCACCCCAAAGAATGTGAATCTTCGAACTCTAAAAGTTTTCTCCTAAAAACTCACCACTCACCACTACTTGCGGCCTACAAAAATGATCACAACTCACCACTACGACTTGTGTGACCTACTATGGTTTATGTGGCCTACAGCCCATATAGCCCCTTACTACTACCTCTGTGGCATACTGAAATTATCATAATTAATACAGCTCTCAACTCCGCCTCTGCGGCCTATGGGTTTTATCAAAGCTTATGCAACTCTAGATTATGGCTTCTGCGGCTTATGAACGTCATCATAGCTCACCACCACAACCTATATGACCAAATACAGAATACGGCCTATGTGGCACACAATTCATGCAATTCTCAATACTAGTCCTTGCAGTCTATATACATCATCACAGTCCACCACTACGGCCTATATGACGAACTGTAACATACGTGATCCATAGCTCGTGGAGCTCTTGACTTCGACCCCTGCAACCTACTGAGGTCATTGAAGCTCACTGCTACGGCATAGAGACCAGTTTTAGCCACTATGGAATAGCGACCAGCATGGTCCACAACTCATGCAGCTCCCGACTTCGGCCCTACGGCCTACTGACAACATCACAGCTCATCAATATAGCCTATGTGACTAATTATGATCCGTGTGGCTCACAAATTCTACAGCTTCGTAATGCAGCCTATGTGGCCAACCGACACTCCTAAAACAACCATCTGTAACCCATCTAAGTCGGCACTACAACCGTCTTCCACAACATTCACAGCAAACTACTGTCTTTGAAGCAATCGACACCTTGTTATCACCGAGAATGACATTCCTAATAGCCATAGACTACGGGTATTATCAATGAATTAATGTTGTGCATTTACAATGATCAACTTTGTCACTACATCTTCCATAAGTCATAAAAAGAGTAAACATGGGTACTCATCATTCATAGTGGATTCTTTCAACTAGGCTAAGCCCAATGGTTTTTTCCCATTTTCAATATTTTCCACATAAAAATTAATGTGTCCCATGCCTGCTTCTCTTTAATTATCAGAGGGTGTTGGGTTTTCGTGCAACGCTAAGACGTTAATTCATTACTCTACCGCCACAAACCTTCCAGCACGCGTCAGTTTGGTGTCGTATGTGAGAAACAAAGTATCGTTCAACACTATCTTCAAGTCTAGGACGTCTAGTCTCTACTTTGCTTCCCCATAATATGCATCATCCAACTGGCTAAGGAATCTCCTTTGCACCTCTTGAAGATCATTTCTGAAGCATCCTTCGATGTAGGGGCAATCTTCACAACAGCCTTAAAGGTCATTCATGTCAACACTCCGGGCATGATTGCAGCGAGATAGTCTTCCTGAAACCTAATACACACTCGATGAAAACTTCCATGATGGGGGCAACCATCACTACATTCTTGAAAGGTCATGCATGTTAAAGTTACAGCACGACTGTGCTGGGGTAGGCAACCCATGTTTCATTTTGACATCAAGTTTTCAAGAACTTCTTCTAGACTGAGTGCAACTTCACAAATAGCACCTTCAACACTCCCCAATTATATTAGAGTTCTTCCTCAATTGGATCGAGAAGCAAACCTCTCCAAGGTTCAATACATATAATGTTTTATAAGCTCGTAATCGCACAAAAGTTAGGTAACATCTTGTAACTTCCCATGAGATGGGGCATCCACAGCTCAAAAGTAAGGCAAAAGCAACCTCAAACAACATAAAAAAATTTTACTACATCAAGAAAAAAAAAAACGTACACACAAACACACTATCAATCAACAACCAGGTCGATTTGACTCGTATAACAGAGCATCAATAAAAAATGCAAGAAAAAAACATAAATAAATATCTCAATCCACTTCAACATTCTCTTCATCATCAAAAGTACGCTCTTAAGAGCCGCTTTCAATTTCTTTGCATTTGGGCTGGAGGTGATCATTTGGCTCATGGATAAAATATATGTCCTTAGGATCGCAGCTTTCTATTCTCCTTTTTAAAGGTCAACATCATCACTTGAAAAGCATGCAATGTCAGCTTGTGTTTTCTTCAATTCTTCTCGAGCAACAATCAATGCATGGTTTTGTTGTGAGAGAAAAATTGCCATGAAAAATAAGGCATCATGACACTTTGCTACCTGGTATCCCAACAAAAATGTTTATTACAAAAGAGCAATTCACTTTTTTGTGCTCACCAAAGATATGGTTGATCTCCACAAGCTTGGTCTTCCATGCCCTCAAAGAAAGGGTCGGCTAATCTTCAAAAGGTGTCGACTTTGCACTCTCAAATATCTGAATCTTCCTCTCTCTATCAGGGAGCGGGGTTCACTAGACGCCAACACCTCGTGATGCAGAAAATCACCCCATAAAGCGCAACAACAACACAAAAATCTTTTCTGAAATGCAAGACAAAAAAACTCCAACTTTCCTTCGTCTCCCTCTAGAATGCGCAGTGAAAAAAACTCCAACTCTTCTTCTTCATTTTCTTGAGAAGATCTCCCTCATGCTCCTCCTTGGGCTTGTGTTGGGTAAATTTTCTTCTTCTTTTCCCTCCTTGGGCTTGGCCTTGGGCTTCGTGGATCTCCTTGGGCTTGGGAATGGGCTCCCCTTTTCTAACTTCCTCTTCCTAAATCTCCCTCCATCTCCCTCTTGCTCCCTTTGGGCCTTTTTCTTGTTTTTCTCCACCCTCTTGCTCCCTTGGGTCTCCCTCTTCACCTAGCTGAAATCCTACTCCCATTGGGCCTTATTTTATACACCATAAGAGTCTAGGTTCAAAATATTGTAGGCTCAAATCTTGCCTAGTTTCAGACCTAAATTTACCTTATTTTTTAGGTTGATCTGGACCCTGGATCATACGCCTAATATAAACCCTTGGATCCAACGTCTCCTCCAAATTGCCTGATTTGGGCCCTGGATCCCATCGTCGAACCCAACTGATGGATCAACCGCCTGAACCACATCACTTAATCCTAGGCATTCAATCTGAGCCCCTCGGATTATTTATCTGGCAAACTGCGGAACCACTCCGTTGGGCCAGCACGCAGACGCTCCAACCCGTCCTCCGATCCGACCAGCTCATGTCCAATTACCTGAATTAAGCAAGCAAGTCAAATAGATGACTTTGCTCGCCAACACATTGGCCTGATCCCGTAACTAGTTCAGGCTTGAATGACCCACCAGACCGGCCAGCTGTTCAAGATAATTGGTACAAGCATGTTTCAAACCTGTGACCAAGGGAAGGAAGCGCTCCAAATTGTTGGTCGAGCTGAGCATCTACCATATTCACATAAATTTTATTCTTATATAAACACACACACACACACAGATATATATATAAAATAAAGTGTTTTAGATATTGATATTTTTGGACGATAAAATTAGTCTTGCCTATAAATAGAGAAGCAACTAATACACCATCAAAGATCATCAAGCACAACTCTCGAGACATGACACGAATTTTAAAGTTACTTGTTGAGCATAGAATGTTCAACCTTCGATTAAAAATCATCCAAAGTTGCGATATCAACAGAATTACAGTCAAACTAACATGATGGACACCCAAGGATACTAAAATTGCTCTAATCTGAGTCAAAACAAACACGAATCAAGTTGTTAAACCACTTTAAAAGATTTCAGTGCATAACTGTAAAGTCAAATGAACTCTAAATCTTACAAGCTTATAGTCAAATTGAGTGTTTGGACAAGAAAAATCCAACGAACCCAAGATTGTTTAATTATAATATCATTAAGACACAAATGTCCACAAAACACTGTCAAATCGACGGAACCTCCCTAAGTCATCTGATCATAGTAGTCCGGATTCCTTCCTTACAACATAGACTTTATAAACAGGATTCGACCCCACCTTGAGACAGGACCTAAGACCTGAAGCCAGAAGAAAACTGAAGCTCAGAGACTTGAGCTCAAGCTTAGCATTGTTTCTATAATGAAGATCAGGTAATACCATCTCGATCCTGCGGTCGCCTCCATCATCGACCAATGTCAGTCACCCCCTACCGTTGACCATCATCAGAGACCACTTGCTTCTTTCAATAAAGTCCCTTAAGTCATAACTTGCATCGTGGTAAACTAACGTACATTGCGGAATAATGAAGCACCCAGCGAACATAAACGTCTTCTGGTACACTGTGCAAGGACACACCCTAATGACGGTGTAACAATGCATCCCACATATAGTACAACGATGTCTCCCAAAAGCGGTGTAACAATGCACTCTAAAGACGGTGACTCTTTCAAGACTCATAAAGCTCTCTCATTACAGCTCACTATTATAGCCTACGTGACCAACTACGACCTACGTGACTTACAACTTGTGTAATTCTCAACTCTGGTCTCTGCGGCATATAGAAATCATCACAGCTAATCATTACGGTTTGCATGACCAACTACTGTTTGAGCGGCTTATAACGCATATAATCTCAACTCTAGCAAATATAATCCCAACTCCAACATATATAGTCTATTGATGTTATCATCGCTAGTGTAGATCTCAACTCCGGTCTCTACAGCCTACGAACGTTATCAGAGCTTTTGTAGCTCCAAAACCTCTGCAGTCAATGGACATTATCAAAGCTCACAATTACGGCATGCATGACTAACTATGTTCTACATGGCTCAGAGCTCTCGACTCTGACCTTTGTGGGCTACAGACCTCATCACAACTCACCACTATGGTATATGTGACCAACAACGCTCCTTTTTATCACAGCTCGTGCAACTCCCGACTTCGGCCCCTAAGGCCTACAAATGTCATTGCAGCTCATCATTATGGTTTATGCAACCAACTAGTGTCTATGTGGTTCATATCTCTTGCAATTCTGAACTCTGGTCTTTGTGGCCTACATATGTCATCACAGCTCACCTCTACAACCTATGTGACCAACAGTCTATGTGACTCACAGTTTCGACATCTTCCTACTACAACATCTTTGGTCAACAAATGCTCCTGAAGCAACCATCTGCGACCCATTCAACAAACTACTATCATGACTTTCAATAACAGTTTATACGACAAGCTGACACTACAACTACCGTTTATAACATTCATGGTGGACTACTGCCTCTATAGCAAACAACTATGGCCCTTACAGTCCGCTATCACTAAGAATTACATTCATTATAGTCAAGCTATGACTATTATCAATGAACTATTGTTTTATATTTATAATGATTAGTTTTGTATTATATCTTCCCTAAATCAGGAGAAGAGTGGACATGTCAACTCATCATTCATAGAAGATTATGTCAACTGGCTAAGCTCTATGATTTTCTTCCCTTTCAAAGGTTTTCAATATAAAAATTGATGTCTCCTCCATCTTTTTAATTATCTGTGTTACACTTTCGTGCAACTCTAAGGTAATAATTCATTAATCTACCGCCGCGGACCTTCTAGCATGCATTAATTATAATAACATACATAAATAAGAATTAATTAGTCACAACAAATAATGCAAGTTCCAGAAGTAAAACGCATTTCATGTGAAACAAGGTAGAAGGCAACAACTCAAAAGTTCTCAAATGCGGGAAATTAACTGTTTGAGTACCGTATAAGCATTTATTATCGGACCATCAGCCATAGAGTGCCGTATGAGCATTTATTACCGCACCATCAGCCATAGCAGCGGATGGGATCAGTACAACCTTTTGAAGCAGATTGTTTGGAGCCAGAGCGGCCTCCTTTCTCAAGGTACTGCTGATGGTATTCCTCAGCTTTATAGAATTTCTTTGCTGGAAGGATCTCTGTGACAACTTTCCTGCCCAAGCTAATCTGGTGCCTCTCTAAAGTCTCTCTTGCAGCTTTCTCCTGCTCTGGTGAGTAGTAATATATCCCTGAACGATACTGAGTTCCCACATCATTACCCTGCATGGTTGAGCTGATGAAAATCATCACCATGTGACGAACAATTTCCGATGAAAATAAAAATAACCGCAAACAAGCCTAAACAATAAGAAAATCTGATGCTTTTTTCTTTAGCATAGTAATGATACTTCAAATTGAACTTCTTTAACAAAGTAGTTTATGGTAAAAAGAAGTAGAAAAATCAGGAAGCTTGTGACGGCCAAATTCCTCGGCATAATTTTGACCGTCCACCTATCATGGATGTCCTTCCATCGAGTTTGACGAGCATTTAAAACCGACTAGGCCCAGCCATGCATCAACTTGCAACACGGGGAACTCAATTGGGCCTCTCCATGGCCCTTAACCCCATAATCATTGTCTCATTTCGGTGGTTCTAACCGGGTAGCCCGGATTGGTGGCTTTCATAACAGCCACCATAGATTACCCAATCGTCCTTCTAGTTTCCACTCTTCCTAAGATCGAAGACAACTAGCAGGACATCAACCCTGTAGTAGAACAGTGGGGGTCTAGCAAGAGCTTGTCCAAGGAGAGGGAAGAGATTATAAAAAAGGGAACTTTTTATTCTTTATAAAAGGTATATTGAATCCTGCATAGTTAGCACAGACAAAAAGCGCTAAACCGCTTATAATTAAGCACAACAATATTGCCTAAAAATTCATTTTAATATATATCCCTTCTCACCTGCAAAGGGAAGGACCAAGCTTGTGTTATAGTTTTGTTATTATGCGGAGTCTGATTATGTCGATCAATTATCAATTTAGTGTCCTCAACTTCGCGAATCAAGCTCGGCGA
>JXCR01037802.1:0-18794 GCA_002079205.1 Phalaenopsis hybrid cultivar | reverse complement strand
GATAGGTTTGGGGCAAAAAAAATTTTCTATACATAACGCCCCGTTGCTATACCCCCGGAAGGCCTCAGTACTGTAACTGCGACACTAAGAAAAAGGGAGTTCATTTTAAGCAATTTTGTCTGCTCTTTTTCAAGTTGGATTTTCTCATTCTCTTGTGCACAGAGAGAAATGCAAGAGGTGTGTCCAAGGTGTGAAGAAAGTTAAGTGGGGTTTAACTTGTGCTATTCTCCTCATTTTTGCTTTATGGTGAATTTCCTTATGTGATGTGGCTCTGTAGTATTTCACGTTGTCAGATTTTTCGACATTAAATTTAATATTTTCTGTATTTTTTTTTACGCTTCTAATAGAAATTTGATTTAAATCACTTGAATCGATTTCCACAATTTACATCTCCCAATAAGTTGACTAATAAAAAAAATAGAACTAATTCTCTAAAGAACTGCAATAAATGGATTTCTCAGCGCCTTGTTAGCTCAAAATAACGAGGGTGGCAAACAAAATGTTCTACATATTATCTCAAGGTCGTGAGGTTATTAACCATCGAGTTGGAGTTGGCTCGCGCGCGAGCCAACTCAACTCATGTACACCGCTAACTGCAGGAGTTTCAAAAAGCAACTATGAAACTACTAGAAGGAGAAGTTGTTGCCACAATGTTGATGTCGGTGAAAAAGTATATTTGGATAGTTTAGTTGTGAGTTTGTTGTGTTGTAGCTACGGCTGTAAACATGTCAAGCACGAGCGGGCTTAGGCTTGGCTCGTGTTGAGCTCATTCAAAATTAATTTTGTTCAAAATTAATTTTGGAAATTGTTCATAAATACTGTTCGTGTACGGCTCATGTTTGTCTCAAAATTGGCCCGCTTAAATTAATTAAAAAAAAAATTTAGGGTGTTGGATTCAAACCTACACCATTCTTATGCAATAGAAGTGCATAATCACAAGACTAAATGAGTTTAAGTGATTTAAACTCAAATATAAACATATATAATATATTATAATACAAATATTATATAGAATTTTCTTATTTCGAGCAAAAAATAGCGAACATAATCGAACAAAGGATTTTTCGTGTTTGACTCGTTCATAATACAAGCTTAAAAAAATTATTTGTGTTTAACTCACTTAACAAATGATTCGAACATGAACTACTTAAGGAGTCAAACATGAGCTCTTTACGAATGAGCTTTTCGGCAGCCATACTTACAATTGTTTCTGAAATGAAGGTTGTAAGGCCCTAATGTACATTTGTTAGTTTTACGTTCACCAATTTAGAAAGAATTCAAACAGAACACCAAAAATAAATTTCAAAATAATACAGAAAGTTAGAAGTTTAATATATTACATTAAAATTTATACATCACTTAATACTAAATAACATAAATTTAAATAATAATAAGTAATGTTACTATGATATTACTCATAATGTCCAAACGATCAAGAATTTTGGAGAATTTTCTTTCCAAAGCTATTCTCTACACAAGATCACTATCTAAAGTGGAGTCCTCACAATCGTCATTTTATCTAAAAAAAATTGCAATCATCAAATGATATATTTCTGGGACACCTATAAAGTTTTATTTCCTACCTAGTTTCTCGTTATGATTTAAATATGCAATATTGCATGCCATAGTTGCTTACAATTCTAAAACTTTTAGAAGCCATTCAACTCATATTTCCTGTGAATGCAGAGTTTATTACAGCAGTAAGAAGTACAATAGTATATTGACATATTGGCATATTGGCATATTGCAAATCTATAATCTCAATTATAATCATAAAATGAGCTTATATTGATGTTACAATGAGAAAGTTAAAAAAAATCGAAAAATTATCACATTTGTGAATTAGTCACACGCTATTAAGTTGAAACACATTGACCAATGTTTAATAGCACAAGCATTAGCATTTGTTCCATTAATACCTCCAATACAGTTCTGCATAAAGTATGAGATCTTTATTATTGAATTATTTTTTTGACCAAAAGTGAAAAAAAAAATAAATATAAAAAGACACTTTAAAAAATTGCATTTATAGAGGGTCATTTGAAATCTCTGGTAGAATTATATAAAATGTTGAATCTATAGGCTTTATCACCTAAGTTGATAAGCTAACCAGTGCGTTTAAGCCTACAAAAAAGTACCAAGTAAGTGTTTCATATCAATCTTGGAACCGCTCGCATATTGCCCTTATGAAATCATTATGAGATAATATATATGAAGTTAGGACTCAAACATCTCTGCTCGTTGTCCTAGAAGAAACATGAAGATCATAGAATGTTTCCAACACATATAAAAGGTCAACAGATATTTCTTATGATATGTGAAACATCTTGTGAAATCTCCTTAAATGCCCTGCTAATAGGTCTCTTATCCATTTGTCACTAATATATGACAGAAGTCATGTATAAGAATTTACATAAAAGTGATGTTATATTCATTCAATAAACATGCTATGGAAATAACAATATTACGCATTGTTCTTCATCGTTAACATCCGTATATGTAACCATTTACAGAACACGACTTAAGCCAACCGCCCACCCAAACACTACCTTAAAAACTCTACTTTAGTTGGTCAAAGGTTGGCTTTGGTTAAAACAACCTACAAACCATCTTAAATTAATCCCTTCATTAAGGTGGAATGTTGTAAAAGGCGAAGGAGAATGTTTGAGTCTGGTTTGAAATATTTTAAAATATTAATTTTAATTTAGATTTTATTGGATTTAAATTATTTTAAAATTGTATGCATTTATTTTTCTTTGTGATTTCAAAGTTCGATTGATAAATTAATTAGTTTAAAACTGTGTCATGTCAACTGCCACGTCGACAGGTGACACAACAGTGCTTTACGTGTGATGTCACGTGATTGGCTGCCACGATTTAGTGTAGAGCGCATGGAGACAAGTATTGAAACAATGTAGTGATTGAAATATATGCAAAATAATGAACCCACAGATGATGTAATCATGTGTGAAAATCAAAGTTATGGTTTTAACACATGCATAGCTTTGAGATTCTTATAATTAGTTAGTATTTAAAGTTCCTTTCATTTATTATATTAGGAACCGAGATGATTTATGAATTAGAAAGTCTTTTTATCCCACCTGATACACAAATTCAAGACATGTAAAGATATATGTAACAGTATATGAATAAACTTGGCATTCAATGCAATATGCAACATGCATATCATGATCATTATATAAAATGGTGCCTGAAAATCACACAAATTTTTAGTTAGAGCTAGAAAATGTGGATCAATGCAACAAGTGTCATGGAATATGATTTACCCAAACGAATAAAGTTGAAAATTACGTTTGAAATTCATATGTAATAAGTCCAATGTTAGGTACATACAAATTGTTTCTTCATTAAATCAAGCAGATAATGAAGTATACAAAGATGCACGAGAATTTAACTTGAACAAAAAATAGACTTGATGAACTCTTGAGCATATCAGAACCCAAGATAAGTAATATGAAACGATGCACACAGACAATACAAGACTCCACCAAGATCATTTGGCATATAAATCAAGATGACAAGATCCACACTATCTTTATGCATGCTGAAAACTTTGGAATGACTTTATAGTGACTTGATTTCTCATAATCATAAAATACTTATATTTGCAATCAATCATNATCCTAAAAGGGTGTGATTTATTTTAATTATGGGGTCTAGTCTCCTAGAGAGACACACCTCCTTAGTTAATTGCATTCTAGAAAATAATATTAAAAAAAAACTCTCCATTACACCAGTGGCTAATCATTTTTGCAAATCACAACAATGAATTTCAAGATTGCTATTTGAAAAGTGAATAACTCAAACTAAGAATATTTGTTTTCCGATCCAACGGACAAGAAATAGGAAGCACGAGATAATACGAGACCCAATGATTATTTCAGTAAATCCTATGCTTGGGCATTATGTTTTAGAATTTGAAGTTAAATTTTAATTTGAATTCATCAATTTTCAGAATGTTGTGACTTATATTCAATGGAAATAGTTATCAAAAAGTCTAAACGACGTCAGTTGCATGGCAAGGCCAAACAAACCATCTTAGAACCTAAACTAAGGCCTGTTATTGCGATAAATGAGATACCCAAACCTAATATAAGGAAATGGGAATTATGAGTTTTATTCCCGCCAAAGCGAACCTAGCCCGACTTTTCTGGACTTCAATTTTAATTTCAGTTGACTATGTTGTGTAGGCTGTAAAAATGATTATGCAAATCATAAATGAT
Source organism: Phalaenopsis hybrid cultivar (assembly GCA_002079205.1). Taxonomy (NCBI): domain Eukaryota; kingdom Viridiplantae; phylum Streptophyta; class Magnoliopsida; order Asparagales; family Orchidaceae; genus Phalaenopsis; species Phalaenopsis hybrid cultivar. The sequence goes on along the minus strand of JXCR01037802.1, from coordinate 14,550 downwards.
GCATGTGTGGAAAGTCTTGAGGCCAAATCGAGTACAAAAGACAAGTTCAACCCTTAAGGCAATGATCCTAACAGGTTGAATCCCTCCTCCGTCAATGAGTGAAGAGGAAAGAAGAGAATAAATAATATGTTGTGTAAATATGCATATGGTTCACCTAATTGTTAAATTTTTGAAATTATTTAGATTGCTTAGTAATTATATACATACAAATGTAATTGCTAATATGTGATGCATTTAATTATTTTTTATTTAGAGTTTTTATTTTTTTCTAGTTAAGAGTTTGATTTTTGAAAAATTAATATTTACTTTATTTAAGTTGGTAGAAAAAATTATCCTAAGAGCCTAACAAAAACCCAAACTAACATAGCCACACAACACAAAAAGAAACTTATGTGAATATGTCAATTTTAATACGCACATAAGTAAATAATAAACATGCAAAGTGTAAAAGAAGCACAACAAACAAAATAGTACAGAAAAAAGATCAAATTATTACCTATCTACAACCCGCAATATCCATAAAGCTAAAATGGCATTCAGGCTCTTCTCATACTCCTGCTACTTCTCCTTCAATCATTATAATGGTTTGAGTCCTCCAAGCATCGCTAGCCAACACCAGATAGTGGCTCATCCTAGCTCATTCCAAACACGCAGATCCTAACCTAGTTCTATGAAATACATTAAAAAAAAACTTAATAAAGTCTCAAAAATAGATGTTAGCACAGTAGAATATAAGAGAGGCAGCGCAAAAACAAGGAAAACAAACCATATGGACAGCGCCTTCAAGCACCAAGCCTCATGCCCTACTTGGTTGTGCTGAGGTGGGAGCATAAACAATATATATCAAGCAAATGCAAAAAAATTTATTAGTTTAATTAAATTTTAATCACATGCCCCTTTCAACAACCTACAAAAAATAATATTAGCCTAATAAATATCGCCTAATATATAGTCTACGCAAACATCAGCCGCCTTAAATATTTATCTACAATGACAGAGCATAAACTCAAACTCATTCAATCAAAGCATACAATCACAATATAAAAGCACACACAATCCGCCATTAGCCTAACCTAAATTAGACTAGTGGACTATCAGATTGCCTAAAAGGGTAGTCTGTGAAGTAGACATTCTAGTCTTTATGTTTGAGTTAAGATTTGAGTTTGAAATTCAATTTCTTATCATTAGATGATTCAAGTTTATGTTATTTAAGCGTTGCAGACATGTTTCAATTTTAATTTATAGTTTCACTTGGTTTAATGTTATAAACCAATATCCCTGGTCATAGCAAGGAGGGGAACCTCACTCAAAAGAGTAAGACAATACCCTAGACAACTATGGTGACTTGATCACATCTTTTTAGTTTTGGTTCGTTCAGTTTGACTTCTAGTTTGATTTGATTTGATTTCAACTCAAATTTTAACTTTAATTTAATTTGATTTTAGCCTTGATTGACTAAGATCAAACTCAGATGTAGGCCCTAGTAGATCAATGATAACCAAGATTGTTCAACCAGCAAGCCTACATGGAATTGCTTATGAGTTGATGGGGACTCATAATAGGTTCTATTGTGAGGTTTAATGTTAAACCAAGTGTTCAACAATTTTGAATTTTGAACATAATTTTTATTTTGGTTCAACTTAGATTGAGTTTAATTTAACTTATATTGCTTTTAATTGAATTTACATTGAATGAGTTTTGATTTGTTTTAGGGTCAGTTTGGGCAGCTGCAACTAGGGGTGTAAACTAGTCGACTAGAGGTCGAGCCATGCCAAGCTTAAGCTCGGCTATTCTATCAAAGCTCGAGTTGACCTCAAATGCTAAGCTTCAATTTGGCTCACAGTGCTAGCAGTCTGCTAGCGAGCTCGAACTAAAAATTCAAATTTTTTTTAGAGCCTATCAAAGAAGATATTGGTGGTCGGAGGAAGAGGATGCAGTGATAGCTCACCGATAAATGCATCAAAATGATTAGCAGTAGGCTAATCAAGCAGGCTCACAAGTTAACGAGCCAAGCCAGGACGCGCTTGAGCTTATTTAATAAATGAACTCAAGTTTGAGCTCGAGCTCAAGCTCGTGAGGTTGTTAACCATCGAGTTGGAGTTGGCTCGAGCCGACTCAACTCATGTACACCCCTAACTGCAGGAGTTTCAAAAAGCAATTGTGAAACTACTAGAAGGAGAAGTTGTTGCCACAAAGTTGATGTCGGTGAAAAAGTATATTTGGATTTTAGTTGTTTGTTGTGTTGCAGCTACGACTGTAAACATGTCAAGCTCGAGTTGGCTTAGGCTTGGCTCGTGTTTAGCTCATTCAAAATTAATTTTGTTCGAAATTAATTTTGGAAATTGCTCATAAATAGTGTTCGTGTACGGCTCATGTTTGTCTCAAATTGGCCCGCTTAAATTAATTAAAAAAAATTAGGATGTTGGATTCAAACCTACACCATTCTTATGCAATAGAAATGCATAATCACAAGACTAAATGAGTTTAAGTGATTTAAACTCAAATATAATTATATATAATATATTATAATATAAATATTATATAGAATTTTCTTATTTTGAGCAAAAAATAGCGAACATAATCGAACAAAGGATTTTTCGTGTTCGACTTGTTCATAATACAAGCTTAAAAAAATCATTTGTGTTCGACTCACTTAACAAATGATTCGAACATGAACTACTTAAGGAGTCGAACACAAGCTCTTTACAAATGAGCTTTTCGGCAGCCCTACTTACAATTGTTTCTGAAATGAAGGTTGTAATGCCCTAATGTACATTTGTTAGTTGTACGTTCACCAATTTAGAAAGAATTCAAACAGAACACCAAAAATAAATTTCAAAATAATACAGAAAGTTAGAAGTTTAATATATTACATTAAAATTTATACATCACTTAATACTAAATAACACAAATTTAAATAATAATAAGTAGTGTTATTATAATATTACTCATAATGTCCAAACGATAAAAAATTTTGGAGAATTTTCTTTCCAAAGTTATTCTCTACACATGATCACTATCTGAAGTGGAGTCCTCACAGTCGTCATTCCAACTAAAAAAAAATTGCAATCATCAAATAATATATTTTTGGGACACCAATAAAGTTTTATTTCCTAACTAGTTTCTCGTTATGATTTAAATATGCAATATTGCATGCCATAGTTGTTGCTTACAATTCTAAAACTATTAGAAGCCATTCAACTTTTATTTCCTGTGAATGCAGAGATTATTACAGCAGTAAGAAGTACAAGAGTATATTGACATATTGGCATATTCGCATATTGCAAATCTATAATCTCAATTTTAATCATAAAATAAGCTTATATTGATGCTACAATGAGAAAGTTAAAAAAAATCAAAAAATTATCACATTTGTGAATTAGTCACACGCTATTAAGTTGAAACACATTGACCAATATGTTTAATAGCACAAGCATTAGCATTTGTTCCATTAATACCCCCAATACAGTTCTGCATAAAGAATGAGATCTTTATTATTGAATTATTTTTTTTGACCAAAAGTGAAAAAAAATAAATATAAAAAGGCACTTTAAAAAATTGCATATATAGAGGGTCATTTGAAATCTCTGGTAGAATTATATAAAATGTTGAATCTATAGGCTTTATCACCTGAGTTGATAAGCTAACCAGTGCGTTTAAGCCTACAAAAAAGTACCAATTAGGTGTTTTCTTGGAACCGCTCGCATATTGCCCTTATGAAATCATTATGAGATAATATATATGAAGTTAGGCCTCAAACATCTCTGCTCGTTGTCCTAGAAGAACCATGAAGATCATAGAATGTTTCCAACACATATAAAAGGTCAACAGATATTTCTTATGATATGTGAAACATCTTGTGAAATCTCCTTAAATGCCCTGCTAATAGGTCTCTTATCCATTTGTCACTAATATATGACAGAAGTCATGTATAAAAATTTACATAAAAATAACATGTTATATTCATTCAATAAACATGCTATGGCAATAACAATATTACGTATTGTTCTTCATCGTTAACATCCGTATATGTAACCATTTACAGAACACGACTTAAGCCAACCGCCCACCCAAACACTACCTTAAAAACTCTACTTTAGTTGGTCAAAGGTTGGCTTTGGTTAAAACAACCTACAAACAATCTTAAATTAATCCCTTCATTAAGGTGGAATGTTGTAATGCGTGAAGGAGAATGTTTGAGTCGAGTTTGAAATATTTTAAAATATTAAGTTTAATTTAGATTTGATTGGATTTAAATTATTTTAAAATTGTATCCATTTATTTTTCTTTGTGATTTCAAAGTTCGATTGATAAATTAATTAGTTTAAAACTGTGTCATGTCAACAGCCACGTCGACAGGTGACACAACAGTGCTTTACGTGTGATGTCACGTGATTGGCTGCAACGATTTAGTGTAGAGCCCATGGAGACAAGTATTGAAACAATGTAGTGATTGAAATATATGCAAAATAGTGAACCTACAGATGATGTAATGATGTGTGAAAATCAAAGTTATGGTTTTAACACATGCATAGCTTTGAGATTCTTATAATAAGTTAGTATTTAAAGTTCATTTCATTTATTATATTAGGAACCGAGATGATTTATCAATTAGAAAGTCTTTTTATCCCACCTGTTACACAAATTCAAGACATGTAAAGATATATGTAACAGTATATGAATAAACTTGGCATTCGATGCAATATGCAACATCGCATATCATGATTATTATATAAAATGGTGCATGAAAATTACACAAACTTTTAGTTAGAGCTAGAAAATGTGGATCAATGCAACAAGTGTCATGGAATATGATTTATCCAAACGAATAAAGTTGAAAATTACGTTTGAAATTCATATGTAATAACTCCAATGTTAGGTACATAGAAATTGTTTCTTCATTAAATCAAGCAGATAATGAAGTATATAAAGATACACGAGAATTTAACTTGAACAAAAAATAGACTTGATCAACTCTTGAGCATATCAGAACCCAAGGATAAGTAATATGAAACCATGCACACAGACAATACAAANTGAAAATCAAAGTTATGGTTTTAACACATGCATAGCTTTGAGATTCTTATAATTAGTTAGTATTTAAAGTTCATTTCATTTATTATATTAGGAACCGAGATGATTTATGAATTAGAAAGTCTTTTTAACCCACCTGTTACACAAATTCAAGACATGTAAAGATATATGTAACAGTATGTGAATAAACTTGGCATTCGATGCAATATGCAACATGCATATCATGATTATTATATAAAATGGTGCATGAAAATTACACAAACTTTAAGTTAGAGCTAGAAAATGTGGATCAATGCAACACGTGTCATGGAATATGATTTACCCAAACGAATAAAGTTGAAAATTACGTTTGAAATTCATATGTAATAACTCCAACGTTAGGTACATAGAAATTGTTTCTTCATTAAATCAAGCAGATAATGAAGTATATAAAGATGCACGAGAATTTAACTTGAACAAAAAATAGACTTGATGAACTCTTGAGCATATCAGAACCCAAGGATAAGTAATATGAAACCATGCAGGCATATAAATCAAGATGACAAGATCCACACTATCTTTATGCATGTTGAAAACNCAATACAAAACTCCACCAAGATCATTTGGCATATAAATCAAGATGACAAGATCCACACTATCTTTATGCATGTTGAAAATTTTGGAATGACTTTATAGTGACTTGATTTCGCATAATCATAAAATACTTATATTTGCAATCAATCATGGAAATGCATACTCATGATGATTAACCTTCAGCATTAATATCAAATTTCTATGCAAACCAATCACAAATGNTTAGGGATGCAAACCAAACAAATGAGAGTCTACTCCTTGGGAGCCTTGTATCTTACAAACCTAAGGAACAAACGGTGAGAATGCTCCAGCAAACCGCAAAAGCAAGAAGAGGTAAACCATATTTCAACAATATAGGAGAAGCCCTCGCGAACATGAAGAGAGAATAAACTTGTGTTTGGAGTCGTTCAACCCTAAGGGAATGCGGCTTTTGTTGTGCTCCTCTCGACCAAACGCTTGGGGCTAAAGAAGACGGGACGAAGGTGATGCTTCGCAAACAAAAGGGGTAGCAAGGACTTTTTGTGAAAACAGGAGGAGTTACGATTCTTTTCGGCTGGAATGCCAGTGGTATGACCTAAAAAACCTTTAAGGCACAAATGAGACCTCCCCCTTGACTTTAATCCCCCCCCCTTGGGAGCCTTGTATTTTACAAACCTAAGGAACAAAAGGTGAGAATGCTCCAGCAAACCGCAAAAGCAAGAAGAGGTAAACCCTATTTTAACAATATAGGAGAAGTCCTCGCGAACATGAAGAGAGAAGAAACTTGTGTTTGGAGTCGTTCAACCCTAAGGGAATGCGGCTTTTGTTGTGCTCCTCTCGACCAAACGCTTGGGGCGAAAGAAGACGGGACGAAGGTGATGCTTCGCAAACAAAAGGGGTAGCAAGGACTTCTTGTGAAAACAATAGTTACGANTTGTGTTTGGAGTCGTTCAACCCTAAGGGAATGCGGCTTTTGTTGTGCTCCTCTCGACCAAACGCTTGGGGCAAAAGAAGACGGGACGAAGGTGATGCTTCACAAACAAAAGGGGTAGCAAGGACTTTTTGTGAAAACAGGAGGAGTTACGATTCTTTTCGGCTGGAATGCGAGTGGTATGGCCCGAAAAACCTTTAAGGCACAAATGAGGCCTCCCCCTTGACTTTAATCCCCCCCTCCCCCCAACAGCAAGATTTAAAACTTACAGATAGAATCAAACATATATTTCATAAAGAATGACATTTTACGAAGATTGATCTTACTTATAAATGAATCCACAATAAAGATTTTACCAAAACATGAAACTTATAAAACATAAAAATCAACCAATTAACCAAATCCAACAAGTGAGGGATTATACCTTGCGAGGGGGGTTGTTTAAAGGGTGTAAATGTCGGATCGATTTAGCCTCTCACATACGAATTGGCAAAGGGGAGAGAGAGAAAAGAACTTTGGTTGTGTTTCCTCTCCTGCAAACTCAAGGAGGAAAGTAGAGCCTCTTTTGGCCTAAANGATTTTACCAAAACATGAAACTTATAAAACATAAAAATCAACCAATTAACCAAATCCAACAAGTGAGGGATTCTATACCACTCGCATTCCAGCTGAGGGGGAGGCCTCATTTGTGCCTTAAAGGTTTTTCGGGCCATACCACTCGCATTTCAGCCGAAAAGAATCGTAAAATTTACAGATAGAATCAAACATATATTTCATAAAGAATGACATTTTACGAAGATAGATCTTACTTATAAATGAATCCACAATAAAGATTTTACCAAAACATGAAACTTATAAAACATAAAAATCAACCAATTAACCAAATCCAACAAGTGAGGAATTATACCTTGCGAGGGGGGTTGTTCGAAGGGTGTAAATGTCGGATCGATTTAGCCTCTCACATACGAATTGGCAAAGGGGAGAGAGAAAAAAGAACTTTGGTANTATAAAACATAAAAATCAACCAATTAACCAAATCCAACAAGTGAGGGATTATACCTTGCGAGGGGGGTTGTTCGAAGGGTGTAACTGTCGGATCGATTTAGTCTCTCACATACGAATTGGCAAAGGGGAGAGAGAAAAAAGAACTTTGGTTGTGTTTCCTCTCCTGCAAACTCAAGGAGGAAAGGAGAGCCTCTTTTGGCCTAAGTTGGGGCTACGACCATGCTATTTTGTGTTGAAATCGAGAGAAAGAGGATGAATGGGAAGACATTTCAGCACCTTGGATTTTGGGTGGCTAGGGCAAGCCAAGAAATAGCTTGTGGACCTTTTACCGTTGTGCGGAAAAGGAAAGAATGAGAGGGTGGTTCCTTGCTTGGTTTTGGTTAGGGATGCAAACCAAACAAATGAGAGTCTACTCCTTGGGAGCCTTGTATCTTACAAACCTAAGGAACAAAAGGTGAGAAAGCTCCAGCAAACCGCAAAAGCAAGAAGAGGTAAACCCTATTTCAACAATATAGGAGAAGCCCTCGCGAACATGAAGAGAGAAGAAACTTGTGTTTGGAGTCGTTCAACCCTAAGGGAATGCGGCTTTTGTTGTGCTCCTCTCGACCAAATGCTTGGGGCAAAAGAAGCAGGGACGAAGGTGATGCTTCGCGAACAAAAGGGGTAGCAAGGACTTTTTGTGACAACAGAAGGAGGAGTTACGATTCTTTTTGGCTGGAATGCGAGTGGTATGGCCGGAAAAACCTTTAAGGCACAATGAGGATAACAACAAAATTAAAAGGCTAAGAGTACAACAACAACAACAACGATAACAAGTTTTTATCCTACTTAGTGGTTCAGCTACATGAATTCTTTTTCTCCATCATGTCCTATTGAGTGTCATAGTTTCATTTAATTCTAACAGATTAAGATCATTTTTTATGCAACATGCCTAATTTTTTTTAGGTCTACCCTAGCTTTCTTAACATAAGTTAAATCTAAAACATCTACTCTCCTAATCGGATCATCAGATGGTCAACATTTAACGTGACCAAACCATCTTAAACGACTCTCTAATCTTTTCTGCAACTGGAGCTACACCAACACTTTCACGGATAGATTTATTTCGCATTGTCTCTAAGTGTCAAGCTACTCATCCACCTAAGCATTCTCATCTCAGCAACACTTGACTTTGTTTTATGCTTCTCTCAACATTTTGAGGCATAAAGCATTGCAGGTTTCACCACCAACTTACAAAATTTTCCTTCAAGTCTAAATAGTACTTTTCTATCACACAATAGGCCCGATGCATTCCTACACTTCAACAACCAATCTGAATTCTACTAATAACATCCTCATCTACATCACCATCACTATGAACAATAGGCCATAGATAACTAAAATGTTCACACCTTTAATGATTTGATCACCCACAGTTACAAGTCTGTCACTAGAGCTACGACGATTAAAATTACATTTCATACATTTAATTTTAGATCTACTCAAACAAAAGCCTTTAAACTCCAATGTAGACCTTCATAATTCAAGTTTTTCCTTAACTCCTCTTGTCTTATCCACAAGAAAGATATCATTAGTGAAAATTATACACCAAGGAACATCCTCCTGTATATGTCCAATAAGAGCATCCATAACTAAAGCAAAAATATATGGGCTTAAAGCCAGTTCCTAATATAATCCAACAGAAATAGCAAAATACTCGGCCAATCCTCTTTTTATTCGAACACAAATAACAGCTCTAGTTTACATATATTTAATGACTTGAATATAAGTCGTATAAGCACTTTTAGGGTTTATTTGGGGGAGCTGCAGCTTATTGAATAATTTGCTGATAAACTGATTAAAAATAATCTGTTGATAAACTAAGTGCGGTGGCTATTAAAAATTTTTATTTTCTTGGAAAAGTCAAACCGCTGTTAGAGATAGGTGCGGTGTGAAAACCCTACTTTCAGCATTTTCAAAACGCATAAGCTGTCAAAACACAGTTTACCCAAACAGTCCAGGTGCGTTTTCAAAACGCCACCGCACCAAATAAGCTACCCCCAAACGGACCCTTATTTTCTAGAACTCTCTAAAGAACTTTTCTTGGAACTTTATTGTAAACTTTTTCTAAGTCAATAAAAATCATATATAGATCGTCCTTACTCTCTATGTACTTTTCAATCAAATTTCTCAATAAATGCATAGCTTTCAAAGTAGACTTGCCCGACATAAATCCAAAACTCCTAATGAGAAATCCTTGTATCACAATTTAACCTATGTTCAATTACCCTCTCCCATATTTTAAAGTATGACACATTAACTTAGTTCCTCTATAACTTGCTCACTCTTGTGCATCCCCTTTATTCTTAAAAATGGGAACCAAAATACTCTTCCTCCACTCCTCGAGCATCTTTTTAGTTTTTAAGAGTCAAAAAAGAAAATAGATTGGGAATGGCTTAAGTTGACTTGGATTTCCTTAAATTTAATTTAGCTTTTATTTATTTTAAATTAAATTTAAGATTATACTTTAGTAAGATTTAATTTTAGATGCATTTACATACATGCCACCCAATTCATATGTACTTAAATATTTATGGATAAGAAAAATTGCATGTATGTAAATCTTTTTAAATTTCATATTTTGTTTAATTTGATTTTAATTAATAATTTGGTTTCAAATTTATTATAGTTTAAGTTTAATTTTTATTTTAATGTTTTTATTAAGTTTGGAGCTTAATTCAAACTTCAATTTAAATTTATTTTAATTTAAATCATATTTGATTTGTAATTTATTTTTAGTTCAGATTTATGATCACTTTAAGTTTTCAAAGATTTAAATTTACTTTAATTTTATGTTTCATTTAAATTATGATTTAATCTTATTCGAGTTGAGTTTAAATTAGTTTTAAATAAGTTTATTTTAAATTTGAATGTATTTTTGGATTAAATTTAGATTATTAACTTAGCCTTGGGTTTTAAATTATGTTGGTTTGGCTTTATGTTCAAATTTGTAGTTTTAGGTTAATTAGTTTTAGTTTTAGATTCTATGTTTAAAACTTGATTCTAAGTTTGATTAAATTTTAGTTTGGTTCAATTTATTTTAAGTTTAAACTTAAATTATAATTTAAATTTTGTTAATTTTAACTATTAAATTGGGATTTAAATTTAAGCTTACATTTGAGTTAACTTAGGTTTATGTTGTAATTGTAAGTTAATTTACAGGTTGAACTAAAGTTAATTTAAAATTTTATATTCAAGTTTGTTTTGATATTAATTTAGGTTTATTTTATGTTAAGTAACACTTTATCCATATTTAAGTTTGAATTTGAGTTTGAGTTGATTTTAATTTTAATTTTGATTTAAACCAAAGCCAAGCTAATTTAAGCCAACCAAAGCACACCCAAGCCAACCCAGGGTCAATCCAATCAGACCTAACCCAAGTTAACTTTACACAGTTGGGACCAACCTAGCCGCTTAGGGGTACTAGGAAGGGAACCTAGGCCTAGATAGAATTGGTTAAGGGCCAAGGGAAAATGTGCTGACCAAAAAATGAGGTCAAAAATTGACCCTCAATATGTGCGATGGACAGGACATTATACAACATGCGTATTCGTGGTTGACCGAAGGAGACAACAAAGCCCATAACAACCATCACTACTCGAAGTTTTCCACTTTAACTGGTTTTGAACTTGAATTCATAGATTACAAATTTTAGTTTAAATTTTGATTAGAATTGAATTGAATATTAGAAATTGACAAGAAAATCAAGTATTCGGCCGCAGCTAATAGCACCNAATTTAGATTATTGACTTAGCCTTGGGTTTTAAATTATGTTGGTTTGGGTTTGGCTTTATGTTCAAATTTATAGTTTTAGGTTAATTAGTTTTAGTTTTAGATTCTATGTTTAAGACTTGATTCTAAGTTTGATTAAATTTTAGTTTGGTTCAATTTATTTTAAGTTTAAAATTAAATTATAATTTAAATTTTGTTAATTTTAACTTTTAAATTGGGATTTAAATTTAAGCTTACATTTGAGTTAACTTAGGTTTAGGTTTATGTTGTAATTGTAAGTTAATTTTCCGGTTGAACTAAAGTTAATTTAAAATTTTATATTCAAGTTTGTTTTGATATTAATTTAGGTTTATTTTATGTTAAGTAACACTTTATCCATATTTAAGTTTGAATTTGAGTTTGAGTTGATTTTAATTTTAATTTTGATTTAAACCAAAGCCAAGCTAATTTAAGCCAACCAAAGCACACCCAAGCCAACCTAGGGTCAAACCATTCAGACCTAACCCAAGTTAACTTTACACAGTTAGGACCAACCTAGCCGCTTAGGGGTACTAGGAATGGAACCTAGGCCTAGATATAATTGGTTAAGGGCCAAGGGAAAATGTGCTGACCAAAAAATGAAGTCAAAAATTGACCCTCAATATGTGTGATGGACAGGACATTATACAACATGCGTATTAGTGGTTGACCAAAGGAGAAAACAAAGCCCATAACAACCATCACTACTCGAAGTTTTTCACTTTAACTGGTTTTGAACTTGAATTCATAGATTACAAATTTTAGTTTAAATTTTGATTAGAATTGAATTGAATATTAGAAATTGACAAGAAAATCAAGTATTCGGCCGCAGCTAATAGCACCAAACCGTAAAACCCCAATCAAAAATCAGATAGTCAAAGAATGAATTACACGTGAACAAGAAATCAGAACCCAAAATAACAAAATTACCTGGCGATTGAGCGTAGTAGGGTCATGGCGAGCCCAGAAGAGGTCTAGCAGATCCTCATAGCTGCACTGGTTGGGATCGTACTGCACGCGAACGATCTCCGCATGGCCGGTTTTCCCTGTGCAAACGTCCCCGTAAGTCGGATTATGAAACTTTCCCTGGCTGTATCCGACCTCCGTCTTCGTTACGCCAGGAACCCTCTGGAAAGCCAGCTCCACGCCCCAGAAGCACCCCGCACCGAATTGAGCCCACTGCTGCCCCGCATCCGGCACGTCGTTGTCAGGCCCGTAAGCGATCTCCGTCGACGAAGCGTCCATTGATCAGACCCCCGCCCGGCTGCCGAACCCTAAACCTAGTTTTCCCAACAAGCTCATCAACGAGTAAACATTTTTTGAAGACCCCCGCCCGGGTAGTAAAAAACCTTATCTTTATTTAATAAATTTGTTTGCTTCAATATTTTTTTAATTTACATAAATACAGCATAATATATATTTATAAATACCTATAATATCCAAATTTTGATATTTATATTTATAATATCTTAATGGCATAAATCTATAAATAAAGTTATATTTTTTTTATTTTTAAAAAGATGAGAATGATATTAATTTTTATATGATTTTAAAATTTTAGATGATATTTATGTAAATATGAATATTTAAATGTTAGATATGCAAATACATAATAATTATATTATGATATTTATGTAAACTACTTTTATTTACAAATAACTTTTGGATGATAAATATTTGAACTTGGCTTTCTTAAAGTTTTTTTTTCTTATTATATTTACTTCTTTTATGCTATTTCTTTTTAGATTTACTTAATTTTGTTATATAATAAAATTTTCATTGTTATAAAAACATGGTATGATATATGTATGTATATAGTTATTTATTTATGTACGTGTTTGTGTGTTTGTATAATATATTTACAGTTATGTCGCTGTCACTTCCCTAATATTTTATGTCACACATGTAGTAAAAATCTAGTTAATAACCCTCACTCTTGTAATATTATTTTTTTAAAAGGGAAAATAAAGTCTTATAACATATATCCACATGTGAAATTATTTCAAATGAGTTGGCCCTGTGATTTTTCCCCCTTTCAAATTTTTTCATATAAAAAATATTTGATATCCACATTATTAGTTCTTTATTGTTTTTGTAAAAGTTGAATTTTTATATAATGCTAAGATAATAATGTATTTCACCACAATTTTTTTTCGCACGCATAATGTATAACTGCTTTGGGTCTAATACAAAATAATTTAGTTTGTAAAAAGAAAATTTCTTTTAAGAAGAAAATTCCATTTTTATTTCCAGCACCTGTCGAAACACTTTAAAACATGGACTTGTAATTTTATACAGATGGCCAATTATAAGTAATTTAAACATTTTATTTTATTTGAGTTGGATTACTAATTATATCGTGCAAGTTCTTTCTGTTATTTTTGGTTTTGTTGAACCCTCTCCAGTTGTAACTCGTTATTGTCCAATTTTGTTCAATATATATATTTGAGCCTCAGCTCCCCAGTTCTCACCCCGCATCAAATAGGAAAATTAATTATAAAATTAAATAAATGTAATATGTTTTTTATATTCGTTTAAATGGTCGAGCGAAGATCTCGAACGTGAAAGAAAATAATTATAATGATAAATTATGATCTAAAATTAATTAGAAAACGTTAAGTTTGACAGAAAAATTTGACTTTATATTACTTATAATGTGCATAGTTATAGAAACTATCCTCAGTATTTATTTTTATGGACAAATAGTCTTAAAATCCATTTCGAATGAATTCTATAGTATTCACAAGTTGTATATTCAAGTTGAAGCAAATGAAATTAATTCGAACATGTTCAAATCTGAGTCTATGTTAATAGTTTGTTGAGGGATAAATTCAATGAGATTGGTGACATGTGAAGGAGAACAAGGGTTTCTCGATGAACGAACACCAAAGAAGTTGTCAACGAGAGGATCCTGGATGAAGCGGTTGACGAGAGTTGGTGTCGATGAGAGATTGATGAGGATAAACAACATTTGAATATTTTGGTTCAATTCAGTTTAGAAAACTAATTCAGAATTGGTTCAATTTTGATTTAAGCAAAGNAGCAATGTCGCCAGCCGGAGATATCGCTGGCATGAATCGGACAAGCCGTCCATTTCTCTTGCAGTATTTTTTTTTTCCCTCAAAGCGTCAGGGGGAGCTGCGTTTCCAGCCGACAAATTCTCATGCAGTTTTTTTGATTCCCTGCCAAAGCGTCAAGGGGAGCTGCATTTCCAGCTGGCTATTTCTCCTGCAGTATTT
>JXCR01037779.1:81075-104396 GCA_002079205.1 Phalaenopsis hybrid cultivar | reverse complement strand
GCGGGAGCTTTTCTGCAACTAATTGTTCATTAAATAAAATTTTTGCTCATTATTGACTAAATAATTATTAAATTAAAATTTTCATTATAGTTATTATTACTTTAATTTTGTTTTTAAAATAATAGAGATAATTATCTTCTTTAATGTAATTAGTAAAAGTCTGAAAATGAACACAAACGAATGTTTTTCCGCGTGAATGAAATGAGGAACTGAGATCTTCTTCACAAGAAAGCGACGTTTGTGAACGGTTGAACAAGTCCTGACACATGTACCATAATTTTTAATCAAGCCAATATTGATGTAAAATATTTGCTTAAATTATTCTAATTAAGAATGATACGGCAGTAACAAATTTTCATCATCCGACACGAATCTAGATGCAATCTTTTGAACAAGAAATATTTAAACTTCAATTAAAAGTCATTCAGTGCTCCGATTTCAGCAAATTATGGTCAAACTAACTGACTCGATAAGACAGACGTAATGATATAAAAACTAGTTCATTACGAGTCAAATCAAGCTCAAATCAAGTCATTAAACCATAATTACAAGATTTTCAAACATATTTAGAAGGTCAAACAAATGTCGACACTAGCAAACTTATACTCGAATCAAGCATCTCGACAACACAAATTCAACGAGTCCAAGATCAATCAATTTCGACATCGTTAAAGCACTTAAATGTCCATTAAACGCCGCTTTTTCGAGGAAAACTCTCTGGACCGTCCGATCAAAATTGTTAATATTCATACATTAATTCCACACATAACACTATAAATAGACCCCCACCTCTCACATGAGGGGAGGAAAGTGTAGAGAAAGAGCCTGAGGCATTGAGCAGAAACTACAGCTCAGCATCACCGCAGACCTTTGTCGTCGACCACCGCTAACCACCATCGATCACCACCAACCAGACGTCGTCAGCCGATGTTGTAATCTGAAAAATATAGTTACACTTTTCCGTCTATGGGACAAGGGATTTCTGTAATCATCAATCAATAGTAGATTTCTGCAACTAGGTCAGACTACGTGGTTTTCTCTTACGGGTTTTTCACGTAAGAACTTCTGGAGTTATCACCGCTTGTCTCTCCTTCATCTGTCTTTGTGTCCTAAAATTTCGCACAATGCTAAGACGATAACATGTTACTCTAACACAGTGAATTTTCTATCACGCTTCAAAGAGTATATATTATAATTTTCTTAACAAAATGTAATAATTTTTTTAATAAATATTTTTATGCAGAACGTTCTCTACGATGGAAAATATTTGCGTACATAAGACGCACGCAACGCTGCGTACGTCAGGGGTTATTCAGGGGTTACAGGGGAGTTATATCCGGGTTATACCCTCCCTGTAACTTCCGTGTAACTCCCTTGTAACCTCCGTGTAACTTATTTGTACTCATGAAATTACAGAAGCGCAAAACTCATTTGTAGGTTACAGGTAGTTTACAAAGAGATTACAGGGGGGTTACAGAGGGGCATAACCTTGATATAACCCCCTTGTACCCCCTGAATAACCTCTGGACGTATCCACCGCTGCGTACGTCTAATGTACGCAAATATTTTCCCTCTAGGATAGCGTAAACGTGAAGTGCTTCCATGCACTTGAGTTACCTGGTCGACTGTGCAGACAGGAGATGCGATTGAGGAAGGGAGAAACGGAGCAACGCGCGAGCCTTTCCTGCTTGCTCAAGAAGCTCGAGCTAGTCTGTGATAATTTGAGCGCAAGAAGCGGTTCATCATTAAACAACCTAAATATGGGAGCATTGAGGAGGCGAGAATTACTGAATATTAGAACCTAGCACCACCAGCACTTGCTGATCTCCCATTCAATGGCGTTAAGTGTCACTACGGATGCATTTATGCAAATGATGGTTTTAGTTACTTGTTTGATTCAGGGTTCTCAAACCAAAGCCAAGGGTAGAGAGACAATGCTTCTGAATGTAAGTATTTAAAGTTCTTTTAGGTTATAAGATCACCTCTTTTTTTAGGAGCAGGAGGGCTGATATATACTGAGAAATAGCTGTTGGATCAAAAACATGTATTGTCCACTAGACAGGAGAGTTATATTAGGCCTTTTTTTTTAGGGAGAAGTAGAGAGTTGGTGGCAAGGACAATTACAGGTTGGTTTAGTGGATGAACTAGTAGCTTGATTTAGTGGGACAAATTTTTGATGAGTTGTTGAGTGAGGTTTGTTCTTCTCTTAGCAGAAGATAGATATAAGACGGACTCATTAGGCTTATGCAAGGTGACCACTCTATCTTGTAGTATGAGGCAGAGTTCACAATGCTTTCCAGTTAAGCACAAGTGTTAATCCACAATGCAAAAGAAAAATATCAAATCGTTTTAACTGGGCTAAATGATGTGATCATACAACTTTTAATTTTTTTAGGCAATAAGATTACTCGGTCTTGGTGGAGAGAGCAAGGAGGGCAGAGATTAAAGCGACGCCTATGCAAAGGCATAAAAATGAGGGGATGAGAGGTTCAGGTCTGGGCAAGCCGCTCATTCTATTCATTTTGGGCAATTCAGTTGGATGATGCATAAATCCAACAGTAGTGATAATGGCAGCGGCAGTAATGTTATTATTTGTGCAAAGTATGAAAAAAATGTATAGAGGAGAATTTCTATCAGGTACCTGCCCTTATTTTTGCTGTCATCAACCATGACATATGACAAAATCCAACCCTAATTTGAACTAAAGGCCTTATGTATATGCTAGAGCAAGTGCTCCACCAGCTTAGAGAAGTTTTGTCACATAACGATCGATCGAGTCAACAGGAGCAACTCCAACTAAGAGTCAAACCAGCCAAGATGTACAACCTCAAGTATATATGCACTGACTCGGGAAATAAAAGATTCACTGACATCATTACATATACTTTTTTTACTTCAATAGATCAATCAAATCATTACTTGATACTATACTTTTATTTTATTTTTTTATTATAGGTATTATNATTTGTGCAAAGTATGAAAAAAATGTATAGAGGAGAATTTCTATCAGGTACCTACCCTTATTTTTGCTGTCATCAACCATGACATATGACAAAATCCAACCCTAATTTGGACTAAAGACCTTATGTATATGCTAGAGCAAGTGCTCCACCAGCTTAGAGAAGTTTTGTCACATAACGATCGATTGATATGCACTGACTCAGGAAATAAAAGATTCACTGACATCATCACATATACTTTTTTTACTTCAATAGATCAATCAAATCATTACTTCATACTATACTTTTTTTCTATTATTATTATAGATATTATTGCTATCTAAAATAAATTAGTCAAATCTTTATTTGACATTATGGCAATATAATCTTTTATCTTTGAAGAAATTGTCAGGACTGTGGGATTAGATTCGTTAGAGATTGGACTCATAAATAATTATGATAAATTTAATTTAATGTCTAGCATTAACTTTATGTTTGGATCAACTGAGAACTTTCGATTAAGTTGCCTCTTGAAATATGTATATTTATAACATATTGATGTTATAGTTAACAATCTTATGTAATGTAACTGAATCTAAGGTCATGATATTACAATTTAACTTTATTTATTTAGGAGAGATCAAAGGTTTACCTTCATGTTGTATTTGGACAGGCAAACACCGTAAAGCTTCCACTAAGGTAAGGTAGTCGATGTTTTTATTCTATTTTCTTAGTTCATAAATATCTAAGAAAATATTTAATGTTTAGATTTGCAGAAGTGGCATTGGATTTCATGGTATACATCAGTGATTACTTTCATGTAATTCAAAATTTGCAGATATTTAGTTGGAAGTGAAGAACGAAAACAAAAAAAAAAATATGAATGTGGTTTTTACTATTAGTCCTCAAATTCATTCATACTTTAAATAGACACAATAGAATGACATGGCGAGTTTGTTCATCACATTGAAGAGTATATATGAACCAGTAAAGAAGAACATTTCATTATCCAGCAGTCAACATTGCAGAAAGCTGAGGTTAAGAACCATTATGAAAACCGTGAGATGGACATTGATAACAGACATTATACTTGTAGATATTGGCAAATGACCATGTTGTCTAGCATTCATGCTGTTCTTCATCCAAAGTATGCATATCTACATCGATGATCATCATCATGTTAATATGTATGTCCTGACAACCCTTTTTCTTAAATTTATGCTAATAAGATGTTACTAAACTCTTGATTATTATAGATACAAAATGGTGTATGAATGAGCATAGCAACTCTTCAAGGAAAAGAGCAACAACAAATAGTGAATGATAGAATAAATATTGGCATACTTGAAACTTTGAGGCTATGTGGAAGATCAAAAAAAGAAGATATTCAAATTTTTTTTAGAGGAAAATAGCTAAAAAACAAAGAGCGTTCATAAATGTAGTAGGTGCGGCATTTGGGGAAACCATTAATAAAATCCTCTTAACTCAACTTATGCGATGACATCTAAAGAAAAAAACAAGGAACTCATTATTCTATGAGCACAAATGTTGAAGCAGAAATCCAAACTAAATTACCGATTAGAAGTAAATAAAGGAGAACTACATGAAATCAAGCTTTTGTTGATAAAAGAATATCATTTAATTGTTTCTGAGCCAACCATGTTATCAAGATGTTGTCAACAAGTTCTTCATTTTGTTCCCCAGAAAAGTATTTTTATAGAAATTTTTTTACCTTAATAACCATTTACTGTATGTAGTTTGATCTTCTCCAAAAGAGTGTTTGTTTACGAGGAAAAATAGAAATAAATTTGAACTTTTGAATGTGATTCTAAGAATGGAATCAAGAAATCCATGGTAGAATTTTTCGCTGAGACTAAAAGGACTGCCGAGATTCTGATTGTAATATTCAGCTTTGTCTTTGGAAGATTATTATACGATCTGTAATGACCTCAAGATTGACTGTTCTTAAGCAGATTCTGATGAGCATACCAATTCGCAAAATTGCATGTGCTTTTTATTTTCTTTTTTGTATTAATATAAGCAAAACATTCATTGCTTTTTATAATAATTTTCTTTTGTGTTGGAACAAATATTCACAAATGCTGATAAAATTTAAATTGTTGAAGTTCTCAAAAAAACTAAGTTAGGAAGAATGCTTTGAGGGAGTTCTATGTTCTGAAACTCTACACACAAATAAAAAGACTTTACGGCTATAATAGAAATCAAAAAATTAATGATGTTCATTGATAATATGATTTTAAAGTACATTAATATGATAATAATTACAGAGATATCATATGAAATCAAAATTACAAATTCAGTATAGAGCTCGCAGACAAGTTATGGAACTAAAATAAACTATGTTCATTGATAATACAATCTCAAAGTACATTAATGATACCAAAAATACTACCCATGACCTTTACACGAATTAAACAAATAACAATCTTAATAAATAAGAAACTCTAGCACTAACGAAAACGAGCAAAAAAATTATAATTTTATTTTGTACTGAGATATTCTCAAGCTTCTTTATGATGCTCTAATTAAAATATCATAATTAATTCTTCGTTTCAAATGTTGCATGATCAACATTGTCATGTTGGAAGGATATGTTTTCACCTCCCAGAAATTGCGGAAACACAAAAATTCAAGAGATCTTAAATAAACAAATTGAACAGAAATACACAAACAATAAATCTAGAAAAAGAACGAAGATTTAACTTAGAAAAAACCCGACAACGTTAAAAAACGACGGAGCTACACCTCACCAAGAAATTCAATATGAAATAAAGAGAAATATACAAATTACACCAAACTCAAACCCTCTCTACAATATTGGAATTCACAAATGCTCGTCTCTCGATCGCATGAGAGAAGTTGCAGAAATCCACTCACAAATTGTATACACCGCTTCATACTACTTCAGTCGCGCATTTTTGAGAGAGTTCTCCAAATTCTGCATTGAGGACTTAAAGGTCTGAACTGCTTAAATTTTTTGGCACTGGATTGCCTCTCTTGAGTGCAGCGTTTCCGGACACTCGGTTTCTGGAATGCTAAAACCGTGCTCCTACGCGTCGTTGTTCCCCTCCTGGGCGCTGCCTTTCCACGCTCGGGGCATGGAGCATTTGGTTGGGCGTCTAGGTGCCTCATTGGTGCGGGAGTGCCCAACTTTAGCCCTCTTGAGGCCCTTCCAGTGCTCCTCGAGCCCCTTCCAATGCTGCTCCTAAGCTTTGAGTGAACATTGAACAACATAATCAGGCTCCACACAATAACAATCTACAACTTGGAGATTAATTGTACCCAATCTTGCACCTCCAAATCCTAATCACGTTCAGAGTAACGTGTTGTAACGTGGCTCGCCTCTGATCTCTACATTCCTAAACTCCAACTGAATCTAAGCATAAGTTCAGTTTCTTAATTGTAACAATTTTAGTTAACATATATGCAAAATTCTGAGTTGCAAGAATCTTCCCCGAGAATAACCGCTCAACATCTAGAACATAATGAATAAAATAATTAGTTGAATGTGTTTCATCCTAACATGAAAAACGACGTTCTTAGCTAAATGAATAGCACTCATGTTGTCACTATGAAGCTTTTCAATTCATCGCTCCTTGCCCAATTTTATCATAAATCTCTCAAGCTAAATCATCTATTTGCTAGCCTCAGTGATAGCAATGTATTCTACTTACATAGTTGAAAGTGCAACAATCTTCTGCAGCCTGAGAATCCAACTCACTATTGTATTCTCCAAAGTAAAAAATATAACATTTTGTACTTTTTATAGTATCAATATTCACTTTCAGATCTAAATCTACAAATCCCTATAGATTAATTCATGCACCTCCAAAATAAAGTAACTTATTGACTATTCATCTCAACTATCTAAGAATCAATTTCACTGTCTCCTAATGATGTTTTTTTATGGTTTACTCATGTACCTACCGAATACCCCCACAACATGTACACTATATGATCTCGTACATATCATCGCATACATCAAACTTCCAATAATTGAAACATAGAGGTCCTTTTCATCTTTGCTTGCTCTGCTTCATACTTAGACGTTTGCTCATTAAATAGCTTGATATGACTACCTAAAAAGGTGCAAACTAATTTTACCTCACTCATGTTGAACCTTTGTAGGATCTTCTCAACATACTATCTAAAATAACTTCAAAGTACCTATTGGTTCTCATATCTAGGATCTTCTTAATTAGACCTAAATCCTTCATCTCAATTCCTTGATAAGTGCTCCTTTAAGCCTATGATCTTCTTCATATATGCTCCTGTAAACAAAATGTCATCGACATATACAAGAAGCCTGATATGACATTTATCAAACTGATTGATAAAACAACAATGATTTGTCGAGCACTTCATGTACTCACTGTCTGACATAAACCAATCAAACCTCTTTTACCATTATCTTGAGGCATGCTTCAAATCATAAAGACTCTTCTTCAATCTGTAGACGATGTCTTCTTTACTTAAAATTTCATATTTTTGTGATTGCGTCATATATAGTTTCTATTCTAACTCACCATGAATATAGATCTTTCTCTGCTACCAAGCTTAGCATAACTCAGATAGTTATCAATTCCAGTACAGAAGAAAATATCTCCGAGTAATCCACTTTTCCTTTTGTTGAAGCCCTTTCACAACAAGAATTGTCTTGTAACATCTGTATCATCTAATTCTTTTTTCAATATGTAAATTCTCTTTGTGCAGTTCCTTTTTGCCATAAGGTAGTCCTATCAAATTATGTCTGATTTGACTTTAGTGGCATCATCTCGTCATCCATGACAAATTCTCACTCAGTTAAATCTTCAACTTAAGTGGCATTTTTATAACACTTTGGTTCACTACTATTAGTTAATAAAAGATAGTACAAAGAAGTAGAATATCTTTGTATCGGTCATGTGACTCTACCGGACCTCCTAACTTTAAAAACAGTTGACTGAGCCGCTTCATCAGATTGAACATCTCTCCTTTATCTATCCTCCTGATCAGTAGTATGTTCTATCTTAACATATTTGAAAAACTCTTCAAAAGTAATTGAAGGATAATCCTAAGTTCTACTCTTGTCCTTATATATTTCTACTTCATTAAAAGTCACATATCTGCTCTTAATAAACTTTTGATTCTGAGAATCCCATAATTTATATCCGAATTCATTCGAATCATACCCAATAAAAGTGCACTTGAGATATTACATATCAAGTTTACTTAAGAATCCTGCATTAACATGAACATATATTAAATAACCAAATACTCCCATGTGTGATAAATTTTTGCCACTCCAGGTTTCTTTNCCACAAGACCCAATTTGGCCAATTTGACCATTTTGACCAAAACCCCCAAATTTCCTTTAAAGGCCCAATTTCTTCAAATCCACTTCAAATGTCCATCAAATTGGTCCCTATTTCCCCCAATTTCAATCCAAATATCATTTTCACCTTTCATATGACCAATATAAACCAAATCCAAGCTCAATTGGCCCATGCTTTAAGCCCAATTTATATCCAAATCAAAAGCCCCAATTTTGGCCACATGACCTAATCTCACCCAATTAAACTTATAGCCACCTCAACAATTGGCCTTGGTGAGACCTCAATTTCATTTGATTTCAACCTAAGTCAAAAGCCCAAAATTTGTCTCAAATTGGCCATGTCTCAAAATCTCACCAAATTGATGGCCTTAGCCCCAAAATTTCCACTCCATCCTTTTATGAAAAATCTTCACAACATCTTACTTGATCATTTGAACCATTAAATTTTGACTTAGCCCAAGGCTAGCCCAACCTAGAACCTATGTCTAGCCCAACATGCCCAAATTAACCAAATTTCAAAAATCCTTCAAATTGACTCACCAATTGAACTCAAAATCACTTCAACCATTCACCAAAAATATTTATAAAAATCATCTACACAATGTTGATCAATTAGTTGGGTCAATTGACATGGCTAGCCTAGCCCAAACCCAAGCTTTGATCACTTGAATGCACATTTAACCCATGCACTAAAGATGGCCTAACTACCCTAAAGTCACCAAATGAATGACTCCACAGCCATTAGTTGGACCCTAGTGACCAGCCTAAACCTCTTAAAACCACCTAAACTATTCCATGGACCAAAGGTCCCCTAAATTAATGGAATTCATGCTATATTTACTTAAGTTTAGAATATTTTTGCCAAAACATAGCCTAAACACATTAAGTTGCTGTGACATATTCCCCTGGCTCACCTGACCTCCCTAGCCACCTCCTCTGGCTGGCCGGCCAGCCTAGTGGTTGGATAATGACCAAATCAAGAGCCACCCCCATGGGATTAAACACAATTCAAACCTAGAGGCCACCACATCCAAATTGAAGTATAGAGCCTCTCTGCCCTCCACTTAGGCAGCACATTTCACCCCCTAATTGGCCATGGCAGCAAGCCTAAGGTCCTTTTTATAAAATGCTCCTCTTCATGTCCATGGAGGGAGAGCTAAAAATTCCTCTAAGAGACTTCCCCAAATTGATGCCAATGCCTCTTTGAGACCTTCTCAGTGCAACCCAACCACCACATTGCCCTAAATCCCCTTGCCGGAGCCTAATTTTTTAGCTCAAAACCTTTTCGGAGGTAGGACAAAGCTCTCCACACCTCTAAACTCAACCAAACTCAAATTAAACTCACTTACACCTTCACCACTTCGAGAGAAGCCAAAGCCCTATCAAATCCCCCCTCCACAGAGCCCCTAGCATAGCTCTAGCCCAACACTTGAAATCGGCCTTGGTCGAATTTGGGTCTAGACATTTCACCATAGCAAGAGGCTTAATCCTAGCTTCTTTGGACCCCAACGAATGTGCTAAGTCTCTCTGATCGAAGCTTCCCTTCTCAGAGCAAAGGTATTGAACCTCTTTACATCCCGAGCCTATTTTGATTCTCCATTTAATTAGGCTTAATTTAATTGCATGATTACCGTATGGATATGTTCGTCTTACTTAGACGATTCTATAGGATAAAACCCGTGGTGATTTGGTTGAGTCTAGGCTGAGACCTTAGGGTTTTAGTGTGGAAAGTCACGAGATCACTCTATCAAGGACGATGATGGGGAGCCATCCGATTGCGCGTGTATAAGATGGACGGAGGAGATCGAGCTGAACAGCGTTTACTTACATGAACCGCAGGTCGAGTATGCGACTACGTGGATGGCGCGCCACGCATGCTTTCGGAGCTGCCTAGGATACATTCAACACCACGCATTTAAATAGATAAATCGGGAATTTTAAAATCATAAAATGATCCCTAGCTTTAAAACTTCATATCTTGGTGTAGAAAAAATATAAAAATAAAATAAAAATACCCACTTGCTCAGTGAACAGAGGAGAATAATGTGGAAAGATTTGGAATCCATTTGATGCATAATTTATTTTTAATTAATTAAACACTGATTTGGATATTTTGATTCTCTACGCATGTAGTAATATCACCATGGCTTGAAATTTTAGCATGTTGTTGCCTCTATCTTAGGGAAAATTTCTTGATTTTTCCAAAGTTAGAGGAGCTCCCTAGACAAGAATCATATTTTTTTTAAACTTATGTGCATTATTTACTTAAAATAATCAAGGAAATGGCATGTTTCTTAGAAAAATCCAAGAAAATTTTGGAAGGTTTTTGATGACACAAAAGCCTTTAGGAAAATTTTTCATGAGCCAAGTTATTCAAAATACACCTAATCTCTACAAACCCTAAATCACTAAGATAATTAATTTTGAAAAATATAAACAATAAAACGACTTGATTTTTTATCTCCAATATTCTTTAGGATCCAAAAAACTCACCATGAAAATTCCAAAGTATTTTGAGTTCATTTGGTAACTTAAGTTGATTTTTAAAGATAAATAACATTTTTGGCACTAAAATGAATTTTAAAAATTAAAATATTACTTGAAAAATTATAAAATTTGGTTTTTTGAGTTCTTTGTGATTGGGGGTATTTTCTAAAAATAAAATGGAGTTTAAAATAAAAACTTAATTTTTAACCTATTTTAAATATTTTAAAAAATAAAAATCCATAAAAATCACAAAAATAATAAAATTCATGGAAATGTTCTAAACTGCTTCCTAAGTACTTAAGAATAATTAGAAAATTTTTCCTGATTTTCTAAACAAAGATAATGAACTTTAAAGCTTAAAAATAAATTTTAAAGGCTAAAAATGGGTTTTCTTCATAACACTAACATACATCAAACTAGAACTTCATTTGGCCTTGGTGAAGCTTCAATTTTATTTAATTTTGACTTAAGTCCAAAATCCCCAAATTTTGCCCCAAATAGGCTATTCCTCCAAATTTCGCTAAATTGAGTGCCATAACCCTAAAATTGGCACCCAATTTATGTTGGAAACTCTTTATGATGTTCCTATTGACAATTTTTAATAATCACTTTTAACTTAGCCGAAGGCTAGCCCAATCTAGACTCAAGTCTAGCCCAACATGCCCAAATTGACCAAAATTCCAAAATCCTTCAAATTGACCCTCCAATTGAACTCAAAATCACTTCAACCCTTCACCAAAAATATTCATTACAATCATCTACAACAAAATGCATCAATAAATTTGGTCAACAGACATGGAAAACCTAGCCCAAACACAAATTTTGGTCATTTGAACCCACATTGGATCCATGCACTAAAATTAGCCAAACCACCCCAAAGCCACCAAATTAATGACTCCACAGCCATTAGTTGGACCCTAGTGACCAAGCTAAACCCCATAAAACCACCTAAGCTAGTTCATGGACCAAAGGTCTCCTAAATCAAGAGATGTTGATTTCATATTTGCTTAAGCCTAAGATATTATTGCCAAAACTAAACCTCAACTCATTTAATTGTTTTGACATATTCCTCTGGCTCACTTGACCACCTAGCCACCTCTTCTGGCTTGCCCAACCAGCCTAGTGACTAAAAAACACCAAAATCATGAGCCACCCCCATGGAATCAAACCCATTTCAAACCTAGAGGCCACCTCATCCAAATCAAATGTTAGGGCCTCTCTGCCCTCCACTTAAGCATCATTTTTCACCCCTTAATTGCCCATGACAGCCACCCTTAAACAAATTTTTATAAAAGCTCCCCTCGATGGTCATGGAAAAAGAGATGAAATTTTCTCAACTAGAGCCCTCCAAATTGCTCACAGAGACTCTTTGAGACCTCATCAGCTCAAGCCAACCACTTTCCCCAATTGATTTCCACTGCAGAAGCTCAATTTTGACTTAAACTTCTGCCTAAAACTAGGACAAAGCTCAATACACCTCCACAGTCCACCAAACTCAATATAAACTTACACACACTGTCACCTCAGTGAAAGAAGGAGAAGCCCCATCAAATCCCCCTTCCACAGAGACCATAACATATCTTTAGACCAACGCTTGAAATGGAGCTTGGTCAAATTCATACGTAGACCTTTCACTACAGCAAGAGGCTCAATCCCTAGCCTCTTTAGAACTTAACGAATGTGCCAAGCACCTCTGGTTGAAGCTTACCTTCTCAGAGCAAAGATATTGAACTCCCTGTCTTCCCGAACCTATTTTGATTCTCCATTTGATTAGGCTTAATTTCATGGCATCTTAATCATTTGGATATGTTCCTCAAGTCTAGATGAGCATCTTAAAAAAAATTCATTCACTTTGGTTGAGAAATGAGGGAGATATTGAGCCTTGAAGATGGACGGTCCTCGGGCTAGGCCATTGGGGACGACGAAGAAGAGTCGTCCGATCGCGCGTTTATCTCATGAACAAATGAGATCAAGTCGGACAGCGCTTCCTTATGCGAACCGCGGACCTAGTCACCCAGAGGTGGATGGCGGTGTCAAATAGGAGCTTGCCGCGTGGAACTTCGGAGGTACCTTTGGTTGACATGGCACTGCGTATTTAAATAGATAAATAGGGATTTAAATAAATCAAAAATGTCCCAAAACTTTGAAAATTCATATCTTAGTGTAGAGAAATCATAAAAAGAAAATAAAAATATTGTAGTGCTCAGTGAATAGACGAGAACAATGTGGAAATGGTTTGAAGTTTATTTGATGCATGTTTAATTTTTAATTAAATAAATATTATTTTGAGTCTTTAAATTCTCCATGCATGTATACATTTCACCATAGCTTGATATTTTGGCATGTTGTTGTGTTTGTCATGGGAAACATTCTCTAATTTTTCTAAATTCCGAGAAGATCTCTAGACAGAGATATATATTTTTCAAGCATATGTCTATTATTTGCATGAATTAATCATAATAATTAGCATGTTTCTTAAAAAATTCCATGAAAATTTTGGAAGGCTTAAAGTGACCAGGGAACCCTTTGGAAAATATTTCATGGGTTAAGTCATTAAGAACACACATAATTTCCACCAACCCTCAAACACAAAGATAATTAAATTTGGGAAATACAGACATCAAAATGACTTGATTTTTTATCTCCACTATTGTTTAAGACTCAGAGAACTCTCCATAAAAATTTCAAAACACTTTGAACTCATTTGATAACTCAAATTGATTTTCTAAGTCAAATGGCATTTTTGACAGTAAAATGATTTTTAATAATATAACTCAAAAAATTATGAAAACTAGTTTTTGGAGTTCTCTGTGATTAGAAGAATTTTTTGAAAATAAAATGGTAATTAAAATAAAAACTTCATTATTAGTCTATCTTTAAATATTTTGATAATTAAAAAAATGATAAAAATCACAAAAATAATAAAATTCATGGAAATATTCTAAATTATTTTCTAAGCATTTAAGAACAATTGGAATATTTTTCTTAACTTTCGAAATGAAGATATTGAATTTTAAAGCTTAAAGTAATTTTTAAAGGCTAAAAATGTATTTTCACCAAAATAATTCCAATAAATAAAAGAAAAATCAACAAAATGTAAAATTTGCTTCTCTAGGTTCTCTGACCTTAGGGAGATTTTAAAAAAATATAGAACTTAATTTTCAGCTCTTAAAATATTTTATAATCAATAAATAATACAAATTTTAAAATAATTCTAATAATTCAAATATAACTCAATAAAGCATGAAATTTGGTCCAAATGGTTCCCTGATTTAAGTCTACCTCTAAAAAAAATTTCAAGGGACTAGGCTTTTCATTGGTCAAGTTATAGAATTTTCTTTAAAAAATCTTATTTTTGCATAAAAATTATTATGTAAATTAAATTAAATTTTGAAAAATCACATTTTTTCCTTTGATGTTGTAATTGACCCATGAGTGAAGTGGAATGAAAATTTTAAAGTCATCTGAATTAAATTTGACAAATATGAAGTATAAAGCCTTAGGGGCAAAAGTGTAATTTTGGAAATTTAGTCTTAATTAACATTTAGGCTTAATTCAAAGAGGGAAAAGGGTAACCTATGATTTTAATTAACATGTTTGGATGACTAAAACATAAGGGGAATAATTGGTAGAAACCAATCTCAATTTTATTAATTAAAGGAGAAATTTGTAATCTCCCTAAATTATTAAAATTTGGAAGTCTAGTACATTAATCGATCTAAGACTTAGGGGTATGATTTCGGGTGTTGATAACTCATTAATTTAATACCCCTATTTGATGCTTAAATCATCTTCAAGAAAATGAATCATCATCACTTAAAAATCAACCTTTTTAAAATAATTAAGATATCCACCAAGGTCTAAAGGGCTCAGTAGTGACCTAGACTAAATCAAATATGAATAAATGAGGATTAGAAAAGTGAACATAATTAAAATTGAACACTTTTGGAACACTACAAGACTAAATTAAAATTGGCTAAATGTCTTTGATAACACTAACTTGCCTCTTCAAGGTTTTTCACCCACATAATTTACAAATTAAATCACAAGTGATAATTACCTTACTCATACGGATAATTGAAACATCAATGTTCACTGAGTATTAGAAGTATTTTTATAGGGCAGATTTACTAAGCAACATAATAAGTTTAAATGAGCTCGAGACTTTTCACCAGGCAGTGAGAGGGAAGCATGGACCTGCTTCTTTCTCTAGACCTGTTGGATACCTTAGGGGTCTACTAAACTTAATGTGTTTTGCTTAACAAAATCATCCTTAAATCAGATAAGGACCCACCAAGATATGATCTAGGGTTAGGTACATCACCAAAACCTTGCTTTTCCACTTTATATAAAATGCCCTCACATGCATTTTTGAGTTTCAGATGGTGGAACAAGAAGAATTGCCGGCTACACTTTTACAGTTTACAACACTGTCTTTCTTGTACTTTCATACTGTACTTTTGATGTTAACACAAACTTGCATGCTAAACAATGATGTCACCCTGCATCAAAACTAAAACTTTCAGGATAGAAACAAAACCAAAGCCAAAACCAAAACCAAAATTAAAATCAACTAATATAAAAATCACCGCCACAACATTAAACTTGCATGTTAACCAAAACCAAAACTAAAATCAACCAAGATAAAATTCACCGCCACAACATTCGAATAAACCAAAACCAAAGCTAAAACTAAAATCAACCAAGATAAAATTCACCCCCACAACATTCAAAATGTAAAACAACTCAAAATTTAATCACAAACATCACACAAAACTACAATTGCAACTAAATTAAGACGTCTCTATCCAAAATTTAATCACAAACATCATATAAAACCACAACTTTAACTTAATTAAGATGTCTCTATTTGATGATCGACTAAAACTAAAATCAACCAAGATAAAATTCACCCCCACAACATTCAAAATATAAAACAATTCATCACAAACATCACACAAAACAACAACTACAACTAAATTAAGATGTCTCTATCGGATGATCGAGAATCTCTCGGAGGAGGTAACCTACGGTTGCTAACGAGGCTTCCTACGGTCTAAATGAAATTATGGAACTCATTAAGTTGAGTTTAGTAAATTCATTTAAACTAAGTGAATCCAATAAAAAATAGTGGTGTTAGAACGAGGGAACCGTATGATCTTAACTGGTGTCATTCTAATCAACTTTAACATCCCTATAAAATTTAAAGAACTACAATCATAGGGCCGTCTGATTTGACATCGCCACTTGACACCCTAGAAAACTTAAACTTGATATGATGAGGAGCTTGGAGCTAGCATGTTGGGCTGCACGACCATCTTCAACAGCAAAACATGTCTTCCCCAGCTAAATCAATTTCTTTTCCTTAGAATTAAACAACAAAGCCATAGGATTTCAAAGTTGTCTGCTTATGCAACATAAATCCTCACCTCATCTTTAGGCCTTTGTACAGCTCTGCTGTACAATATAAGCCCAAGCTCGTCTTAGGATTTCAAGGTTGTTGTTTGTCACGACCTAAATTCCCATTTCTTCTAGGCTATTTTTGTGATTTTTCCACACAAATTTAAGCCCTAAATTAATAAAATTGGCAGGATAAAACATCTAAATATTTCCCCTCAAAAATTGAAGCCAAACAATAGGATAGACTGGGAAGTCACCGCGGTTTTCCTCTAATTCTATGACATCCCCTAGATCTTCCTCCTTTGGATTCTATAAACAAAATGCTCTAAATTTGAGCCAATCCCATTTCACACCTCTTTATCCAATTTTGTTGAAAAGTCCTATCCGTTTGAAATCCTTGAAGATAATATTTCTTGATTTCTATCGAGAGTATTCTTAGGTGACTTCGATTATCTAAGATGAATTCAACTATAGGGGCTTGACCTTATAAGAAGCTCGTCTGAGCTTAATATAAACCCTATTTATTCCTTTATATTAAATAAGGGAAATTATCGGCAAATAAAATAGTTTCACAGACCAAATGGATGTTATATGTTCCTTATTTTATTTGATCGAGTCTCACCCTCAAATCTTGTGCTTATCCTTCGGGATAGATACAGGATTTGAGGTATAACGCTCTTTCATTTAAACTATGAAGAATATGGGCTCAGTTTGATTTCATATTTTTCTAAACTTAAATCTATATGTAAATTAAAATGTCCTATCGAGGCGAGCGATGGGATTTTGATTCTGGTGAGCAATAGCTTCTTATGGGTAACTCCTCCAACCAAAAATAGTGCCCACATGACCTTGTAGTTTGCAAACCTTTGATCATCAAAATCCACCTTTCTCTTTCCTTTGCTAATTCTAGGTGCCATGGTAAATCTAAGAAAATTTGATAAAATCCAAATATATTCCCAAAAATTCTGAAAATCATAATGTGGAACATTTTAAACTTAAATCTACTAAGTAAGAGTTCTTTACCAAAGGATTTTCTCAAAAATCATCAAAAATTTTTCAAAATTTTGAATCTTGGCAATGTAAGATAAATCCTTGGTGAAAATAAAAAATTTGGAGTTCAAAATGTAGCTCTTACCTAGAGAAGATGAAATCCAAATTTTGTTTGCCTTAAAATCGCCTCAAATCTGAGCAATAGCAAGCCTTAGGTGCAAAAACTGGAGGTTGAAGGTGACTCAAAGGGTAAAAATGGTATTTTACTGTGCAAATCACGAATTTTAAGGGTGTTTAGTAGTTTTTGAGTCGAGGGCACTGTCGGCGCCCATGTCGGCGTCATTGGCTCATGTGGCCATAAAATTCATTTTTCTATTTTTGTAAATTTTAATTTTCTTTCAATTTATTCCAAAGTCTATTTAGTCTTTTTAAACACAAATTTTCATATAGAAATAATTCACAAACAAGTATTATCTCAAACAACACCAAACTAACTTTTATATATGAAAATACACTTTTTAGAAATACATTTTTTTAATCACACTTCCAGAGTCTTAAAGCAAACTAAATTATAATTCAGCGTCAAAATCAAGCCACAAAACTAAAACGCTGACACAAATCTATACACAATCAAAGTTAATAGAGTTCTAAAGCAAAGTAAAGTAAATTAAATCCACACAATTACATTAAAAACATAAGTTTTTGAAACTAGTAGAGATTCCAACTTCTTCAATAATTCTACTTCAACTTCAGTACTTTCTTCTCCTCTAATATCTCCCATAGACTGATAATGGACATACAAATTATAGAAGGGTCGGTACAGGAATTGATCAATCAAATTTTCATAGATCCATCCATTTGTCTTGAACATTTGCACCAATCTTGTTTCAATTATCTCAGTATGATCAAAGTTCTCCTTCATCCACCAATCTAGGTGATCAAAAAGGTAGTTATGATTTATTATTGCATTCATAATACTCTGAAGTTCTCTTGCTATTTTCTTCATTTTCTTCTCCAAAGCTATTAAACTTTCAATTGTTTGTGGCATCAATGGTGTTGAAGCATTTGATGAATGATCTAAAATAACATCAAATGCTTCATTTCCATTCCCAATATAATTGCCATCAATAGGAATCATGGGCTCCCAAGGTAATAAAACTTTCTCCCAACTTTCATATGAAACTTAAGATTGATTGTAAAGTAGGAAAATGATGGAAGGATGCCCCCGTCCATATATTGGCCCATTCATAATAATACCCATAACAAATTTAAAAATAATCGACCCCACATCAATGGGTTTTTCAATTTGAATGCAATAGTTTAAAATTACACTTTCTCTTGTAACTTTACTAATCTTCATGGTAGGGTGTAGTTTTGCCGATATGAAGAAATGTCATTGTTTTGATATTGGATTAAGTAGTGAAGCAGAAAAACTATCTTATCCCTCATCTCTGATTTGCCAATTATCATTTTCATCCGTCAGGAAGTTATATACATCTTGCATCATATCTCTTGTTGGGATAAAATTTGTATAATGACAGTTTGAAACGTTTTCCAATCATAAAGAAATCATTAATTTGAGCCGGAGTAAATGGTGCAGCCTTACCTCGAATGAAGATGACTCCTTGGGCAATTCCATGTAAGTTAGCTTAGAATTCCTTTAATACTAGTACTACAACTGTAGCGGTAGTGTAGTACAAAACTTCTCAATGTCTTTGCACAATGATTTTCTCAATATGTGAACTTGGATTACTTAATCCATGTTTGACAAAGCCTCTCTCCTTCATAAGTCTCTTCTTCATGATGACATTATCGTATAATCTCTGTGTGTCAAAACTGATAAACTTTCTTCCATTTAAAACTCCATACATTGAAGTATTTATGGAATTGGAGGCCATAGAATTCAAAATTAAAAAGTTTCTGGATGTCCAAGGTAATTTTTAGGACTTTAAAAATACCTTCCGGCGGTTACTGAGGAGCAAAATCTCGCCAAAGTCCACCGAATTTGCTATGTACATGCAAAACTGCTTGGGATTTCGTTCGCGCTCCTAATTGTGATGTTGGTGCCATGGTCCATTTAGAGGGGCGCCATCGGTGGAGAGGACAAGTTCGAGTCTTTTAATTTTTTGTTCAATTTGATTCCAAATTATCCTCCAATAGCAATATTTGTCTTAATTTATGATATATAAAATTTTTTAGGACTCAAAACTATTATTATTTCTTAATATATAAATACACTTATAAAACAACATAATAATATATAAATATATAGATTTATATATATGGGTTGCCTCCCACAAAGCGCTTGGTATAACGTCGTCAGCCTGACGTACCATTGTTTATTCAAGATGACTTAACATTAAAACTTCTTTAAATTGTGGTATGTGTCCTTCATAATAATGTTTCAATATATGCCCATTAAATTTAAATATCTTTCTAGTTTTAGGATCTTTAATAACAACAATTCCATAATCATAGACTTTAATCACTTAAATAGTCCTAAACATCTGGATTTCAATTTTCCTAGAAATAATCTCAATTTTATATTATATAATAAAACTTCTTGTCAAGGTTCAAACTTCTTCTTAATAATCTTCCGATCATGCCATATTTTCATTTTCTCTTTATAGATTTTTGCATTGTCATATGCTTCATTTCTAATCTCCTCAAGTTCATTGAGTTGCAATAATCTTTTCTCACCAGCTTCTTTTAGATTAAAATTAAATTTGTTAATAACCTAAAATGCTTTATGCTTTAATTTTGCTGGTAAGTAGCATGTTTTTTTCCAAAAATAAGTGTATGTGGGGACATTTCAATAGGAGTCTTATAAGCAGTTCTATAAGCCCATAATGCAGTATCTAATCTAGCAGACCAATCCAATTTATAAGGATTTACAGCTTTTTCTAAAATTCATTTTATTTCACGATTTGATATGTCTGCTAGACGCTAGTCTAAGGATGGCAAGTAGTTGAGAATCTATGCATAATATCATATTTTTTATCAACTTCTCAATTCTCTTATTCCTAAAATGGGATCCTCCATTAGTAATAATTATTGTCGGCATTCCATATCATGTAAAAATATTTTTATTTAAAAATTTAGAAACACTCCGAACAACACATTTAGGTACAACAACTGCTTCAATCCATTTGGACATATAATAAACATCAAGTAATATATATAACTTTCCAAAAGAATGCATAAATGATACCATAAAATATAATCCCCACACATCAAAAATTTTAACTTCCAATGTGTAATTTAGAGGCATTTCATATCTTCTAAAAATATTTCCTACTCGCTGACATCTATCGCAAGTTTCAATATATTCATTAACATCTTTAAAAAGAGTAGGCCAATAAAATCCAGCTTACAATATTTTATATGCAGTTCTATTTCTTCCAAAATGTCCTCCAAATTCAGAATCATGACATCTTTCAATTATTTGTTGAGTTTCTTCATAAGGAACACACCTTCCAATAATTAAATCTTTACATTGTTTATATAAATATGGGTCACCCCAAAAATAGAATTTTGAATCATATATAATTTTTTTTAATTATTGATTCTTAATATCTTGTGGTAGAATATCACTTACAATATAATTTACTATATCAGCATACCACGGTATATTAATTTCATCAATATTATATAATTTTTCATCAGGGAAATTTTCTAATATTTCATTTGTAAAATTAGTTAATATTTCTTTTTTTAGTCTAGACAAATGATCAGCTATTTGATTATCATTTCCTTTTCTATCAACTATAATAAAATCAAACTCTTGTAAAAGAAGTATTCATCAAATTAATCTTAGTTTAACAACCTTCTTTTGCATCATGTATTTGATAGCAGAATGATCTGTATGCACTATACATTTAGTTCCAATCAAGTAAGGTCTAAGTTTATCAAAGGCATAAATAATATCTAATCACTCTCTTTTAGTAGTAGTATAATTAATTTGAGCACCATTTAGAGTTTTACTAGCACAATATATTACTTTAAAAACATTATTGTGCTTTTGTCCTAAAACAGCTCCAATAGCATAATCACTACAATCGCACATTATTTCAAATGGTTTCTCCCAATCAGGCGAGACTATTATAGGTGCAAATTAGTGTTATTTAAATGCTTTTAAGCATTCCTCATTAAAATCAATTTTTGTATCTTTTTTCTAAAAGTTGGCATAATGACTTAGTTATTTTTGGAAAAATTTTTTATGTAACGCTTGTAGAAATCAACACGTCCTTGTCGGCACTATTTTTGGTGTGGGGTTTGCCCGTAAGAAGATGTCGGTCATCGGAATCGAATCCGCTTCGGAAGGACGCTTTAAAAATTTTTATATTTTTGAAAAAGATGAAGTCAAACTGACCAATTTTTGGTGTGGAGTTTGCCCGTAAGAAGCTGTCGGTCATCGGAATTGAAATCTCGTTGCCTCGCTTCAGAAGGACGTTAAAAAAATTAGTTTTGAAAAATATGAAGTCAAACTGACCTCATAATTTTCATAGTTTAGATGAAAGAGCGCTTTACCTCAAATCCTGTATCTATCCCAAAAAATTAACACAAGAGTTGAGGGTGACGCTCGATCAAATAAACTAAAGAAAGTTAGGACATCCGTTTGGTCTGCGAAACCAATGTATTGGCCGAAAAGNAAGCTATCCTATTATTTGGCTTCAATTTAGGAGAAATCATTTAGATGTTTCATCCTGCAATTTTTTTTATTTATTAGGATTTACATTTGTGTGAAGCAATCAGCACAAATAACCTTGAAGATGTGAGGATTTAGGTCATGACGAATGACAACCTCGGAATCCTTAGACGAGTTTATGGCTTATATTATACAATATGGTTGTATAAAGGCCTAAAAATATGTTTTAGTATTTATGTTGCACTAGGCAAACAACCTCAAATTCCTATGGCTTTGTTGTTTTAAAGCTAAGGGATATATTAGTGTAGATCCTCTTGCTGTTAAAGATGGCTGGGCTGCCCACCATGTAAGCTCCAAGCACCTCGTTGTAGCAGAGTTCAAGTTTTCTAGGTCATTTGGTTATAATATCAAATCAGGTCACCCTATGGTTAAAGTTCTTTAAATTTTATTATGTTCATATGAAAGTTGATTAAAGCGACACCGGTCAAGATCCTAAGGTTCCATCATCTCGGTACGGGCATATTAAAGTTGATTAAAGCGACACCGGTCAAGATCCCACGGTTCCGTCGTCCCGGTAGCCATATTAAAGTTTATTAAAGTGACACCGGTCAAGATCCCACGGTTTCGTCGTCCCGGCACTAATATTTTCTATTGGAATCACTTAGTCCAAATGAATTTACTAAACTCAACTTAATGAGTTCCATATTTTTTATTGGAATCACTTAGTCCAAATGAATTTACTAAACTCAACTTAATGAGTTCCATAGTATTAAAGTTGATTAGAACGACACCGGTCAAGATCCCACGGTTCCATCGTCCCGGCACCACTACAAGTTGATTAAAGCGACACCGGTCAAGATCCCACGGTTCCATCGTCCCGGCACCACTATTGAATTTTATTATGGGCATATTAAAGTTTATTAAAGTGACACCGGTCAAGATCCCACGGTTCCATCGTCCCGGTACTACTATTTTTCATTGGAATCACTTAGTCCAAATGAATTTACTAAACTCAACTTAATGAGTTCCATAATTTCATCTAGACCGTGGATCACTTAATCCAAATGAATTTACTAAACTCAACTTAATGAGTTCCATAATTTCATTTAGACATCACTTAGTCCAAATGAATTTACTAAACTCAACTTAATGAATTCCATAATTTCATTTAGACCGTGGGAAGCCTCGTTAGCAACCGTAGGCTACCTCCTCCGAGGGGTTCCCGATCTTCCGATAAAGACGTTTTTATTTTTCTGTTGTTGTAGTTTTGGTGATGTTTGTGATTAAATTTTGAGTTATTTATATTTTGAAATGTTGTGAGGTATTTTTGTTTGAAATTTTGTTTTTGGTTTTGGTTTTGGTTTTGTTTTGTTTTTAACATGCAAGTGTTTTTTATGTTGTAAGTATGGTACAAGGATAAAAGAAAAGCAGTAGAAAAGTACAAGAAAGACTGTAAAATGCTGTAAACTGTAAAAGTGTACCTGACGAGTCTTCTCGTTCCACCACCTGAAACTCAAAATGC
>JXCR01037779.1:25277-37728 GCA_002079205.1 Phalaenopsis hybrid cultivar | reverse complement strand
TATTTTTCGGATTTTTATTTGATTTTTTAGAATTATTTTGGTGAAAATTCTATTTTTAAGCCTTAAAAATCATTTTAAGGTTTAAAAATAGATATCTTTATTTTTAGACCTTGGAAAAATATTCCAATGATTTCTAAGTATTTAGGAAATAATTTGGAACATTTCCATGAGTTTAATATTTTATGATTTTTTTTATTATTTTTTTAATTATTAAAAATAATTAAAAATAACATAAAAATCAAGATTTTATTTTAAATATATGTTTATTTTTATTAAATCCCCATGATATCCGAAAACTCAAAAAACTAAGTTTCATAATTTTTTGAGTTACATTTTGATTTTTAAAAAATCATTTATGTTTCAAATTTAATGGTCACTTTAAAAATCAATTAAAAATATTAAATGATCTCCAAATGACTTAAAATTTTTATGGTGAGTTCTGTGACTCATGAGCCACAGTGGAGAACCAAAATCAATGATTTTAATCTCTGTGTGCTTCAAATTAAATGTTTTAAGCAAATTAAGATTTGCTCAAAATAGTAATATTTTGATTCTTAAAAATTTTGAAATAATTTCCTAAGACTACTCTAGCCATAGGGAACTTTCATGAATTTTTGTAGAATTTTCTAAGCCACATACAGTTTTCTATAATTATTTGTATAGAAAATGCATAAAAATTTAGAAAATTAAGATCATGTCTAGAGATCTGTTATGTCTTTGGAAAAATTTTCAAATTGTGCATCTAGATAGAGGCTACAACATATAAAAAATTGGGGTCAAGGTGATAATCCAATATGAATGGAGAATTGAAAAACCCTTAACAATAATTTAATTTTATAAAATTAAATATGTATCAAATTAATGTGAAAATATTTCCACATGATTTTCCTTTGTTCACTGAGCAAGAGGGTATTTTTATTTTATTTTTTTGAATTTTTTATGCAAAGATATGGATTTTTGAAGTTTAGGAGTATTTTTCTAAATTTAATAAATACCTCTATTTATTTATTCAAACCGCGGGCTGACTGGATCATCAGATCCGTTGAACACCCATGCGACGCGCTCCTATTTGACGCAGCCTTCTGGGTCAGCTGCCACGCGTCCCGCTATATTGTTCCAGAGGATCATCCGGCTTGATCTTCGCCTTCCATTCAATACACGTGATCGTTCCAGAGGATCATCCGGCTTGATCTCCGCCATCCATTCAATACACGCGAGAATGGATGACATCCGTTCATCGTCCCCGATGGCCTTAACCGAG
Organism: Phalaenopsis hybrid cultivar; assembly: GCA_002079205.1. Lineage (NCBI taxonomy): Eukaryota > Viridiplantae > Streptophyta > Magnoliopsida > Asparagales > Orchidaceae > Phalaenopsis > Phalaenopsis hybrid cultivar. The sequence goes on along the minus strand of JXCR01037779.1, from coordinate 36,467 downwards.
AGCCGTCCAACTTAAAACTTTAATATCTTTCTCCTTTCTTAATGGATTTTAATGATTTTTTTTTAAATTGTTCATCTTGAAGAGAAAAACACATCTATATGGTAAACATACTATGAAATCAAGCCATAATAAATGGAGAGCTCATGAAGGCTTCAAGAGTTGAGGTTATACCTTTGCTCCGAGAGGTGTAGCCTCAATCAGAGATTCTTCACACCTTCGAGTACCTTTGCTCCGAGAGGCACACCTTCGTTGGGTCCCAAAGAGCTTAAGGATGAAGCCTCTGGCTCTGGTGTAAGGCCTACATATGATTTCAACCACAGCCATTTGGGTGTTGGTTGAGAGCTATGGTAGAGGCTATTTCAAAGGGGGAATTGATGGGGGTTTGGTTTCCTTCACTGTTGTGAAGGTGTAGAGCCAATTTATTTGAAGTTTAGTTTTGTGTAGGTTAGGATTGAAGTTTGTCCTGGTTTCGGGCAGGAATTCAAACTCAAAATTGGATTTTTGTAGTGGAATTGGGAGAGGGAAATAGATTGTAATGCACTAAGGAACTCTTAGAGAAGTTCTCTGAGGAGTTTGGGAGGCCTTGGTGAAAAATTTTTCTTACTTTCCTATTCATGGCCGTGAGAGGTATTTTATAGAAATTGGCTAAGGGGAAGCTTGGCTAGCTAATGGAGGGGTTAGTCCAGGGGAAGCTTGGATGGCCAATTGAGGGGTTAGCCCCACTGCTTAGGTGTTAAGTAGAGGAGGCTCTCAACTCAATTTGGGCTGAGGTGGCTTCTTGGCATGAATTTGGGTATTGGCCATGTGAGGGCTCACGGTTTTGGGCTTTAGCTTGGGTTAAAGTGATTAACCAAGGGTTGGATCGTGGTTAAAGCTTATAATGAGCAGTAAAAATGGCACCATAGGGTATTGACATGTGGTATAGCAAGTACCTTGATTTAACCCTCTCTTTATCCCTTTAAAAATTAAAAAAAATATATTTTTACCCATGAGATAAATATCAAGCTTAACCATGGATTGGTGGTTGAAACTAAACCTTTTACCCATGAGATAAATATCAAGCTTAACCATGGGTTTGTGGCTGGTTTTAAACTCAACCTGGATGAGTTAAGGTAAGGCTCATTTGACCATACCAAGCTCAATTGGTTTGGATTTGAATAAGTCCAAGAAGGTGCATATGACCAAATCTTGTGTTTGGACTAGGTTAGACATGTCAATTTGCCCAATTAAATATGGAATTTTTTGTAAGAGACCATGAGGAATAACTTTCATGAAGAATGAAAGTCATTTTGAGGTCAATTGGTTAATCAATTTGGTGGATTTTTGATTTTTGACCCATTTTAAGCATATTGGGCTAAGTTTGGGTCAAACTTGGGCTAGCCATGAGCTAAGTCCAAATTTATTATTTTTTTTGGTGTAAAACATCATTATGAATAATTTTCATGAAGGATGAAAATTATATTGAAGTTGATTTAATGGTCAATTTGGATGGAGTTTGATGGGTTTTGGATTTAGACCCAAATTAGGCATATGAGGCTAATTTCGGTCAAACTTGAGCTAGCTTTAGAATAAGCTCAAATTTATTATTGTGTTTAGTCACAAATGACCTCAAAAAAGATTTTTAACAAAAATTGGATGCCAATTTGAGGTTTAGGGCATTCAATTGTTGAGATTTGGGGTGTTAGCCAATATTAGGGCTAATTTGGGGTTTTGGTCAAAGATGGTCAAATTGACCAAATTAGACTATGGTGTAGTTGGACAAAATGAAATTGAAAATATTTTGGATTTATTAGTATTTTTTGGGAATTTTTGGAAATTTTGGATTTTTGGGCCATGGAGGGGCATTTTGGTAATTTGGCCATTTTTGGCAATTTTTGTTAGTTTTGGCAAATTTGGATGTATTGAAAGTGTTTGGAATGAGTTTTGATCAGTTTGGGTATTTTGGCAAAATTTGGGAATTTTAGCCAAATTTGGGTCCCAAGGGTAGTTAGGTGGTATTTTGGCAAAATTTGAGAATTTTGGCCAAATTTGGGTCCCAAGGGCAGTTAGGTAATTTAGAGGTGCCTAAGGGCAAAAGGCCAAGTTAGGCATTTTAAGTGCAATTCGGTAGAGAACCATTTTGAATGAATCATGGACCAATGAAATCTCCATTTAGGGTCCCCATGTATTGGTCATAGTCAGGGNTGTGTGTGTGTGTGTGTGTGTGTGTGTGTGTGTGTGTGTGTGTGTGTGTGAGGATTACTATATCTGGATAGTCTATAATGATTATGAACTTCACTATCCTCCTCTTAAAGTTAAAAAATTCTCGCATTTCTTTACTTATTAATATGTATTAGTATAAACTGAAAATTTCATAGAGCCTCAACAATTTTAAAAGTGTAAATCTAAGATTTCTAGTATTTCAAAAATAAAATTTCATCCTACTAAAATCATATCCCTATTTTATTATACTAAATATCTTAACTCTAGGACCGCCCTCATCACCAAAAAATTTTACTTAAGTCTACTCTAACATTTCTAGAATCAAAAATATAGTTCTCTAAAGATAATTCCACATACCATTGGTCATTTTAAAATGATATTAATTTAAATACAGTCTACTAAGGACAAATATAGTTAAGTTTTCTTAAAAAACATTCTACCTCACCCAAACTTGAATTTTTAAGTATTTAAAACATTAGTATAGAATAAGTATAACAGGAGAAAATTTAATTTAGTTATTATCTATCACAGGGTCCTAAACATGAAAAGACAGTTAAGACAGGTGTGTAGCAGTAAGTAAATCTTAACTCAACATATTTAGCATGAAAATTGCAAAATAAAGTACTACTCTGACACACAGGGAGTGTTATATATGAACTAGAGCAAAAAGGAAACAGTAGTGCAGTAAAAATAAAAAGTACATAATCCTCTAAGTAGTAGTAACAAATAACACTACGTCCAGTACAACCAAATACCTAAAAGTAGAATAACATAGTCATCAACAACAAGGAAAAATAAGTAACACCCAAACTGATAATGAACTACTACTCATCATCATCATCCATCGATGACCGATGCATATATGACTGATAAGGAGGATACACAGGAAACTCGATAGTATTATCTTCTTAAGATAATTCACAATAGAGGTATGGAAACAGACCTCATAATCACTTTTCCTTTTGAAATACGAGTCTAACTATTCCAAATGGCCAGCAATGTCATACACTTGACTCTGTACACAATTGTAACTCCTAAAATTGATCACCACTGGAATCCAAAGTAGCATAAGGTGGAGCTACATCACGTGAAGTAGATGGTCTGAAAGACGAAAGATCAACAGAAGAGCTAGCTCCAACCCCAAATTTAGCATGCTTCCCATAAAAATGCACATTAGCCTTGCTGATAGTCTTTAACGGATGAAGAAACTCCTGCCAACTCTCAAAACCTACTCCTGATTGCTGACATAAAGAGAAAATGAGTGCAGGGTATCCTAACCCCATAGCAATAACTATTATGGCAGTGCTGATAATGGACTTGTAGATGAGAGAGCCAATATCAATGGGCTTCATTGTTTAGATACAATAGTTCAATGCAACCCTCTCCTTAGTCAACTCACTAATATGGTTGGATGGTAATAGTCTAGCTGAAATAAAATAGCACCATGCCTTTGATGGGGCATTGAGCTTAGAGAAAGAAAAATTTACATTGTGATCATTTTTGTTTTTTGACGCTCCACTTCCGTCAGTCAAAAACTCTATAATCTCATCCAACTATGAATCAATAGACTCGAATGATGAGTAGAAGCTGTCAAGCACATCTCCCAATTGATAAAATGAATTTATCTGGACCAGCCTAAGAAGTACCCTCTTCTTTCTAACAAATACAAAATTCTCAAAACCTTCTAGAAAATTCGCATAGAACTCTTGAACAATTGAAATAACTACTGTGATAGCTGTGTAGCATAATGTTTCCTACTGACGCGTGACTATTAAATTTTTCATTGGTCCACCAAGACTAAGGAAACTTCATTTTTCTCTAAGATTCTTCGATATTAACTATTCATTGTATCACTCATGTGCTTTCAAACTCACGAATTTCTGTTGATCATAGGTTTCCTTCTTCATTCCTACTTTAGTTTTAGGAGCCATTCCAAATTCTAAGGAAAAGTAAATGGAAGAAGGAATTAAACTAAATCAAGGTTGCATAAGCCTTTAAATATATATTTCATTCTAAATAAGCTCTTTCCATGGATTCCTTCATCTTCCCCATGGTTTTCCCCCAAAATCCAAAAATCTTCTTAATGTCGAAGAAATCCATGGCTAAAACTGAAAATTGCATAGTGTAGAGTTGAAGCTTACCTGTAGAAGATGAGATTTGAAGGTGTCAAGCTCTAGATTGGAAGCGATAGCCCCAAAAATCAAACCCTAGAAGCTCTCTCAGGTGTTTCACGAATGTTGAGGGGAAGAAGAAGATGGTTTAGGTTCAGCGCCTAGGAACTGAAATTCGACACCTAGGTGCCACCTCTCAGGTGGTATGGAGCCCTGACACCAATATGTGGCACCTAGGCGCTAGTGCTATTTTAAGCACTATTTCACCTTAGGTCAATAAAGAACCAATTTTCACAATCCAAATTCATTGAGGGCATTAGAATTAAGTATTTTAACAGCCCCCCCTCTCTAAGATAACTTACAAACACAGCAAGGATAAAGAAAACAAACTCATTCTTATGCTATCATTCACACACAAATTAACACCCACAGACACAAATTAAAAAGCGGGATAACTCCTCCTCTCATCATATCTTCTTTGCTTACTTTCAATGGCTAAAGGAATCACTACACTGATATTTTTGGTGTTTAAAAATACTTTGTTGGGGTAAACCTATGGACTAGATCATCATTTATAAATTGGGTTATGTGTTTCCAATTTCATGAATCATCTCATCCATAAAAGTATGCACCTCTATCAGTAATAAAGATAATCATGGTCATTCACATTTTACAGATCAAGCAAGTTAATGGAACCTACTTAATGAAAACAAGGTCAGATAGTGAAAGCAATATAATTGAGATATGAATCGTACAAAGACTAAAGCCAACATGAATCCGGATAGACCTAAGCTCGGATAAAAGCTTAAACATAAAGGATTACGCTGATCCTACTTCCTCCAAAACCATGTTATAATCCAGGCTTAACGAGAAGACAATGGATCAACAACTTCACTTGACTTACTACAATCAACACAAGTCATCTCAAACCTAAATAAAACACTCCAATCCAAATGAAAAAGAACACATCAAACTACAATCACAAATAGAAACACAGATACAAACATTCCAATATATAAACTAAAGATAACCATGGGATGCCTCCCATGAAATGCTTGGTTTAAATTTGTCAACCCAACAAAATGATTCCTCTTGAATCAAAATTCTAATTTAGTAATCCCCAATTAATTGCCAAATCTTTTTCATTTTAGTTTCTACCAAATCTTCAAATTTCAGCTTTTCTTACAACCTATCTTTCTCAGCTATATAATAATCATCTTAAGGTATGTAGAGAATATATTCAAATTATTATTCTTAATAATTCTTTCTATATTCAATATTCTCCCAATAAGTTTCTCTGTTTTCATTTCTATTGGTTTACTTAATTTTTTGAATACATTTAGATCATGAGAATTGTTGGTCTAAAATTTATTTTTGGAGTCTCTGAGAAAATTGTTGAGGTTGTCTTTCTACATTTAATATGTCTAGAGAAATGGGTTACTCTAATTTCTTAAGAACTTCTTCCATAGGTCTTTCAATCTCCTCTTTCTTGTTTTCCATCTCAACATTCTTTTGAATCACATCCTTTGATTCTTCTCCACTCATTAAATTTATCACATTTAATTGCTCACTACTCTTCTTCTTACGGTTTATCTCAGTGTTGGTTGGAAGAGTTTCTTAAGGACAATTTCTAAGTGAGTTAGCAATCTATCTCAGCTAGTTTTCTATATTTCTTATTGTAACCTCTTAGCTTTGCAGTTGACTCTCCATTTGAATAACAACCTCTTCTAACGATAACTTCTTCTCCTTATACTATGGGTTAGAGTTAAATTCAAGAGAAAAAGAAGGTCCAAATTTAGAATTACCCTGGTTATTCCAATTACCTATAAGATTAACTTGATTATCTTCCCACAATTATTTTTCTCCTCTAAAATTATTATTCTAGTTAAAGATGGAACGAATCTCCCAGTCCAAGTTGTAAGTGGAATAAGGGATATTTGAGTGATTCTTTTTTCTCCTAGATAGTTTTGAAAAAGTTAGGATCGACCAACTGTTCATATGAATTTTCCTCAGTAAGTGGGAGTCTTTGAGGATAACTCACATTATATTGGTCTAACGTTCTTGCAATATCTACAACCTGAGAAGTTAAAATAGTCAGCATATCATTTTCATGAATATTCATCATTTATTCAACAGATTCTTGAAATCTTTTCTATTCTCTAAACCTCCTAAAAAGTTCTTTCTGGTTGTGAGTCATAGGGTTCAAGGTCTGTAGCTCCTGAACTACATATTTGATTCTAAAGACTTAACTAATATGATAGATATCAAGCACGACATACACTCAAAAATATTTTTTTGGATTTTCAATTTTAAAAAGCACACAATACTTAATCCACGCTATATAATAACACTACAATTTCCAAATCTAAATATAATAAGTTCAACTAAAATTTTCTAAAGTCAAATTAACCGTCGCTTTCCCTAGCAACGGTACCAAAAACTTGATCGTTAGTAACTCTATGGTATACCTAATGATATTGATATGAAATGTTATATTTAAAATGAGTTTTATAAATTATATCACTCAATATTTATCATGGTAAATTACTATTCACTAGGTATAAACGCAAGTGCACATATCACTCAAGTAATATATGATTTTCTTCAAACCCAGAGTATCAAACCCTTAGGAAAAGCTATTAATTTTAAATGACTTCAGGAAAGTTCTAGTTGATTTCAAAAATTATTAGCTTGGAAATTTAGTTGATGTAAAATGTAGTAGGGGATCCTACTAAAATACTTCTACTCTTCCAATTTCCTAATAAGATAAATACACTAAGCTAAATGAACTGGAAAGTTCAAGCTAATTAGAGGTTCCCTCGCCTTGTAATGAAACTAGTAGCTAGTGTAGGTGTAAAAAAACTAGAATTTTTAACTAAACATGTGATAAATAGGAGCATATTTCTTATTTACCCTTTTCCAAGTGTATAAAAAAGTTAGTTAGGTAAACCTAGTTTCAATTCCTTAAACCCTGTATCACATTGGCTACCATTCTAGGTTGTCACTCTAGAATCACCAAATCATGCCCTCAATTTGGCTAACCTAGCTTTAATTTATTAAATCATAGATCAAATCGATTAGGATTCTAGCACGCCACCCTAGATTCCCCAATTTACACCCATTACAATTTATCTCCCTATTTATTTGCGCTAACATAAGGACTACTTTTCTTTCACCTTGTAGTTTTGTGTGGTATTCACTAGTTGCCTGAAGCCATAGCCTTCCTGGATCATTATGGGTTCACAACAAATTTTAACGTCACAAATGGCCAATTTGCAAAGTAAGTTAAGTACAGATGAAATACCATCAAATTCCATAAATTAACATGATTATACTTTAATTTAAACCTTACACTTGCTGCTAATTCATTATGAAGGGAAGGAGAAAAGAGATTACTCAAATTGCATGAAGAAAACAACAAAACACATCATCTTATAACACATCAAATTCAGATACTATGAAATAATTTGATACAAGACAATGTAAACACAATATATTAATCTTCTTCCCTGAGAAATGAAGAAGAACTCTACCCATAAGTGTTCTCCTTGCAATCATACAACAATTCCTTTCACCTCTCACAGATTTCAAATTAAAATACAGGGAAAAAAAGAAAATCTCTCACTTTTCTTCAATTCTTTGTAGTGTTTTATGCTTTCTCAACTTCTCGAATATCCTCCTCTCATGTCTACCATGAATCCCTGAAAGAAAAGCCTTCATTTTGTGTGAAAAACTACTGAAAAACCGTCCAGGTAGTTCTGGCGCCTAGGCGCCATCTACTCAGGAACCTCATAAAATGAACTAGCGCCTAAACGCCAGTATGTGGAGCCTAAGTGCCAACTTCTCTGTATTTTGATAAAGTGTGGTGCCTAGGCGTTAAAAGTTGGCACCTAAGCACCAGTTCAAAATTTTGCCCAAAAGTTTCAATTACCTCCATATTCGCTTCAATTCATCCCAATCACTTCACCTATTACACCTGTAAAAGCATGAAAATATCTTCCATTGAAGTGCAGTATCATTAAAAATAAGTATTAAATGTGAAAAAAATAAGCACGTTATAGGACATGTCATCAAGAAGAAAGTTGGAGTATGAATTTGTCAAAATTAGATTTGGCACATGTCTCAAATTTGATGGATTTGAGGTGAATTTGGGTCTGAAGTTTGGTGATTTTGAATTGAGACCTGAAATTTCATAGAGTTGGATTTGATTTTGAAATTTGGTGGGGTCAAAGTGAATTTGAATTTGGATGTGGGAAATTTTGAATGTGGGCTTAAAACTTAGTGTAGTTTCGTTTGAATTTGGATTTTGTGTATTTGGGGTGGAACATCAAGACAATTTATGAATTTTAGTGAAAATTGGGTTGTTTTACAATTTTGGATCGGAGCTTGGAATTTGATGTGGTTGAAATTGATTTTGGATTTTGTTTAGGATTTGTTGTAAATTGAATTTGATTTAGCATGTGTGTGTAATTTAATGTAAATTGATGTGAATTTAAATTTGGGGTCCATTGGCATTGGGTTTGAAGTTTGGATTTGAAGATTTTGGAAAGTGTGGAGTGAATTTGATGATGGGATGTGAAGCATAAATAAAGGGTAGTAAGTGTGAGGTGTCCTATCCATCTAATGTCAAATGGGTGTCCTTAAGGACTCATGATCCTATAGGAACTCATTTTTAAGTCTTCACATGTTGTTCTTTGTCATCTTAACTAAGAGTTGAGGACTTGGGACAACCCATATGAGGCTTCAAAAAAAGTTAAGAAATGTCTTTAATTTCTAGGTGGGGTAAGTGTTCTCACTAATCTTTTAGGATAGTCAATAGAAAAGTATTACGGATAGATCCTAAGTTATAGGAGAAAGAATTTAGACCCCACCAAAAATAAGGTCAACACGGCCCAAACAAAAGGGTGTGCTAAGGAGGTAGTGACCCGAAGATGGGCATGTCGGTGAGGCAGTGATCTAGAGGTGGGCATGTCATAGAGATAGCGACCCAAAGGATGGGTATGCCATGGAGATAGTGATCGGAATGGGTGGGCATGATTTGGTTGTAGCAATCTGAACCAAAGGGTATGTCAAGGAGGTAGTGACCTAGAGATGGGCATGTTATAGCAACAGTGACCCGGAGATGGGCATGCAGTAGTAGCAGCAACCCGGAGGTGGATGCAAATGAGCTTGTAATATAGTGTAGAGGCACAAAAACACACAAATGTTTGGTCGCCTAGGGTATAGGACGTCACTGGGGAGTATTAAACATTGGCCCAATAACGAAAAAATGAACATGAAATTGGAAGGCACTTATGGGGTACCATGCACATGCAAACAAACATGCAATATGATACAAAAGTATACAAGCATGCGAGTGGTCGATCAACCAAACCATGATGGTTGGTTAGACTGAAGTAGTGGGTGGATCAATCCAGGGTGATTGATCTAACCCAAAAAGATAGGTGATCGACCTAGATGGTTGATCAAACCTAAAGTGGGTGATTGACACATAAAAGTCAATCACATCCGAAGGATAGAGTAGTTTGTTAGGGATGGCTGATCAAATCCAAGACAGGTGGCACATGATGGTCGATCAAACACAACAGAAAGGGTGATCTTTCATGATGAGTGATTGAACCCAAAGGATAAGGTGATTAGCTCAGGATGGCCAATTGAACCCAAGGCAGGCGATCGACAAATAGCAGTCGATCAAAGCCCAGAAAAGAGGGTGATCGGCCTGGGACGACCTATTGAACCCGAAGGACAGGGTGATCAGCTCAAGACGGCTGACCAAACCCAAAACAAGTGATCAAAAAATAATGATCGATCAAACCTAAGAAAGAGGGTGATTAACTCAAGACTGTTGATTGAACCCAAAAGTGGATTGAGGATCAGCCTATGATGGTTGCCCGACCTGCAGATGATCGGGGATCGGCCTAAGGGGATCAATCAACTCGAAGTGCTCACGCAAACACTCATACAATGAAACAAATGGTCACATGCAAAAATTGAACAAGGTGGATCATGCACATAAAATGAAACCCAACATGGTCGACAACACCTCAAACTCATCCTAATGTCCTCACATAGGTGCCTAGGGTTATCTCTTGGATTCGCAACACAACGGCCTTCAACTTTAGCCTGGCAATGTGGAGGGCTACCCTCTTTGATTTCTCTTAGGGGAATTCCTCCACTGTTTGTAGGGTGAACTAGCTACAAAGCTTTTTCTATTCTATGAAAACACGTAATACCATAAAATAGGTTAACTATAAAGCTTTCCCACTCTTTGTAATCAAACTCAACCCTCCAAAGAAGGTTGGGAGCGCCAAAACCATGGGAAATTGGAATTCCATCTCCATGGGATTAAGATCCAAGGTTCACAATAAGGAATAACTCAATTACATATAGGACTTGGCAAATGTACAGGATTCCTAACCTAGAGATTTATTAAAGGAAAGCAATTGTCCATCACATAGGCGGCGTGGCCACGCCGACAAATGTCGGCCTGCACATCCACCCCGCGTGGGCGATCGAACCCACATGCCTATAACGTTATAACCCTAGGACCAACTAAAGAATATAGGGATTCTCACTACCATGATGGTTGTGGAAGTGTGTCTTCACATAGGAAGAATCTCTATTATCGGTAGGAGAGAAGCTCACATTTCTTCTGAACCCTTGCGACACTCATGTGAAGTTTTGGAGATCCTTCCTTAAGCTAGGTTGAAGCTCTCCTTCGGCATAGGAGATTGATGCTTTGCTTCTAAGCTCATCCTTAAGAAAACCATCTCACACTCTCACAAAATGTAGAAGGAGATGAAGAAGATGAGGAGGAAGAAAAAAGGGAACGATGAAGAAGATGAAGGAGAGAAAGAAAAACCCCTCGTCCTTGCTT
>JXCR01037779.1:0-24947 GCA_002079205.1 Phalaenopsis hybrid cultivar | reverse complement strand
ACCCTGATTGCAGGAATGGGGAGCCAGCTAAAATGAGAGGGGAGGGTTAGGTTAAACCCCTCTCCCCCATGGAAAAGACCAAATTCCACCTAAAAGGGGCTTTGAATCCTTCTATATGAGGGCAAAGATGGGATTAGCCACCCACCTTTAACGTCCCGAGGCTATCAGGCGCCTTACGACTTCAAAATCACAAAAAGTTACGATCACAGTAGCGACCGACACCTTGACACCGCTTTTCAAGGCAGGCAGGCACTACTTGGATGCCTAGGTGCTGCTTTTTTGGGTGCCAAGACACAGGTCTATGTGCCTAGGTGTCGCATGAGTGGTGTCATGGTGACATTCCTTTGCAAAAAAATGGGGTTTTTAGCTTGTTTGGGAGCCTTGATGCCCCATTTTTTGGCACCTGGGCATCGAGCCTATGTCAAATGTTCAAATTATGTGTTATACCTATGGAGGCTCATGCTGGATGGTCTAAAAAAGTTTTTTAGGAGCATGGTCCCCATGGTCGACACCGGGGCGCAGGTATACTCCAAAGCCCTAACTTCCAACATGAACACCAGACGGAAGATTTTTCAATCCAAAAGCTATGAGAGACTTCATGTGAGTGAAATATAGTATCATAACTTTAAAAGAGAAAATTTTGGTTGGTCATTCACAAGATAAATTGGTGTCATCGATCGACCTAAACTGCGAATGGGTGTGGTGTCCCAAACCTTAATTTTCTCGTAGCGCACGTAGATGGAGTCTGTGACTTTCTATGGTCGTCAGAGGTTCCAGATGCATGTGTGGTGACTTATAATCATCAAATTAGGCAACAACCATGTCTCATGTCTCAGATAGGCCTCTGATACACCTAAAAGATATAATATTTTTAAACATATTTTTATACCTATTTTTGAGATATTGCGCTTTAGTGGAAGGTATTTGTGTGTTTTTCTTTCAGGTACAAGTAAAAAGGTGAAAAATACTAAAATGAGTGAAAAAGAATCGAATTTGGAGCAAAAATGTAAAAATGGTACAAAAGTATTTTGGCTCCTAAGCTCTAGAGGCCTCGCGCTTAAGCGTCAGAGGCAGTTATTTGACTGGTTAATTCATTTTGCCAAATTTTGAAAGAACATTTGAGGCACCTATTGGCTAAAAAGGGTGGTTATGACCACTAGAAACAAAAATATGGTTAAAAAACTTGATAATGATATATATACTTGCGTAGTATCCATATATATATATATATATATATATTAAAAAGTTAAATTCTTATTTTCTCAGGATCACGTTTTTGGTGTTGTTGCAAAGTAGGAAACATAAGTGAAGAATATAATTGCATACATTGTTATATTGTTGCATATAAACAGCAAGGATCAAGTTTCTAGCGTCGTTGCCGTGGAGATTGATTGAAAGCAAATTTTTATTTTAGAAAGTCTTATTTAAAATTTAAGAGTTATTGTAGGAATATCATATTATAGTATTTTATTTTTTGTGTTTTATTTTATTTTATTTTAGTGTATACGTAGTTCAGGTTCTGAAGGACTAGTGCCCTATGATTCCAAATTAGAGAGAACGGTTAAGAAAATCAGAAAAAATAAAAAAAAAATAAAAGTTTTAAAAAATCTAAAAAAATTTACCGAAATGGCAAACCAAAATGATCAAAATACTGGAATTCATCAAGAATTTAGACCTTTACGAGATTATGTCAACCCTACAGTAGATGAACTTCATTTTAGTATTCAAAAACCTACTGTAGTGGCTAATTCAATTGAACTTAAACCTGTCCAAATGATATCAAATAATCAGTTTGAGGGATCACCAACTGAAGATCCAAATTTACATCTTGCTAATTTTTTCAAATAATCAGTTTGGGGGATCACCAACTGAAGATCCAAATTTACATCTTGCCAATTTTTAATTGTGTACTACATTTAAATACGATGGTGTATCAGATGATGCCATAAGACTTAGGTTATTTCCTTTCTCGCTGAGGGATAAAGTTAAGATGTGTTGAATTCATTAGCATCTGAATTTATCAAAACTTGGGGTGATTTAGTACAAAAATTCCTTGCTAAATATTTTCCACCATAAAAAACTATGAAACTTAGAAATGATATTACATCATTTAATCAGTTTGAAGGGGAATCTATTTATGAAGCATGGGAACAATTTAAAAAACTCTTAAGAAATTTTCCACACCATGTTATACAAGGTTGGTTAATAATTCAAACTTTTTATAATGGATTAGCTGGATCTCTTAGATCTATTATCCATGACGTTGTTGGTGGTTCATTGATGTCAAAACCATTTCATGAAGTTTATGCTTTAATTAAAGAAATAACTACCAATAATTTTTAATAGCCTTCTGAGAGGGTGAATCTAAATAAAGTAACCAATATTCATGAATTTTATGCATTTACTATATAGCAAATCAAGTTGCTGCAATTTCAAGGAAGTTAGACCAATTTGGAATGAATTTTTCTCAATCAATTTTCCAAGTTGCTACAATTTGTTAGACCAATTTGGAATGAATTTTTCTCAACCAATTTCTATGATTGAAGAGAATTCATTAGAAAAAATGGTAGATTCTCAATCATCATTAGAAACTTTGAATGTCATAAATAACAAGTAGAATGACCAATATTCTAATTATTATAATTCAGGTTGGAAGAACCATCCCAACTTCAATTGGAATAATACTACGGGTGGTAATAATCAGCAATGAGGGAACAATCAAGTAAACCCATTGGGAAATTGGAACAACCAAGGGAATACTAATTATAGATCTATTTATCCTCCAAGTTTAACAGTAATCCACAATTTAAGGAGAAGAAGTTGTCTATAGAAGAAGTGGTGTTATAAATGGGGAATCAGTTACAAAGTCAAGGAGCTACAATTAGAAATATTGAGAATTAACTTGGACAAATTACAAATTCATTAAGTAATAGATCCTAAGGAACACTTCCTATTAATACTAAAACAAATTTGAAAGACCAGAATAAAGAGCAAGTAAAAGCCATTCAACTTAGAAGCGGAAGAGAGTTGAAAGGTAGGGTTCAAAAAGAAGCTAAAGTAAAGAGAGAAGAAATTGAAGAATCAAAAGAGGATGCTCCAAAAGATTCTAAAAGACCTATTTCTTCGCTAAAAATTGATTTGAAAAAACCACCACCTCCATTTCCTCGGAGACTTTGTCAATAGAAGTTAAATAAGCAAATTTCAAAATTTTTGAAAATTTTTAAGAAGCTTACAATTAATATTCCATTTGTTGAAGTCTTAGAACAAATGCCAAGCTATGTAAAGTTTATGAAGGATATTCTCAACAGGAAAAGGAAGTTTAAAGATAATGAGACTGTTGCACTTAACGAGGAGTGCAGTGCTATAATTCAGAAAAAGCTTCCTGAAAAGCTTAAAGATCCTGGTAGCTTTACAATTCCATGTGCAATAGGAGATAGATTTTATGGGAAAGCCTTATGTGATTTAGGTGCAAGAATTAACCTTATGCCATTATCAATATTTAAAACATTGGGATTAGGAGAAATAACCCCTACTGCTATAACTCTACAGTTAATAGATCGTTCAATAACGTACCCTATAGGAGTTATAGAAGATGTCCTAGTGAAAGTGAACCAATTTATCTTTCCTGTTGATTTCATTGTTTTGGATATGGAGGAAGATAAAGAGATACCTATCATTTTGGGGAAACCTTTCCTGGTCATAAAAAGAGCAATGATAGATGTGCAGAAAGGGGAATTAACTATGCGCGTCAATGATCAAACTGTTACTTTTAACATTTCAAGATAAATAAAATATCCTGCAAAAGGTACAGATGATGAATGCTATAAAATGGATTTTATAATATATCTGAGTGAATGTCATTTCAAAACTAATTATGAAGAAAAATCTGAAGTAAAAGTTTTGAAACACGAGCAAGAAGAGGAATTAGATCAATGTGAAGATCTTTTTAAGGAAGATTCAAACTATGTTCGAGAAAGTTTTGAAATTTTGGACACGATAGAAAAAGATAAATGATTTTGTCCATCAATTAAAAAACCTCCATAACTTGAGTTGAAATTACTTCCTGATCATTTAAAATTTTCCTTTTTAGGTGATTCCTCTACTTTATCGGCTATAATTTTCTCAAAGTTAATGATGGAAGAAGAAATAAGATTGATAAAAATTTTGAAAAATTTTAAGAAAGCCTTTGGATGGACCATAGCTGGTGTTAAAGGAATCAGTCCTTCAATTTGTATGCATATAATTTATATGGAAGAGAACTACAAACCCAGGGCTGATCCTTGATAAAGATTGAATCCTGTTATGAAAAAAGTTATAAAGAAAGAAATTTAAAAGTGGTTAGATGCTAGAACTATCGACCCTATTTCATATAGTGCATGAGTTAGTCTAATTCACTGTGTTCCTAGAAAAAAAGGAGTAACTGTGACTGTGAATGAACATAATGAATTAATACCAACTAAACAAGTTACAGGGTAGTGAATATGCATTGATTATAGAAAATTAAATCTTACCACCAGGAAAGATCATTTTTCGTTACCCTTTCTAGATTAAATGCTGGATAGACTAGCTTGGCATAAATACTTTTATTTTCTGGATGGATATACTAGTTATCACCAAATTCAAATAACTCCTAAGGATCAAGAGAAAACAACTTTTATCAGTCCTTATGGTACATTTGCTTTTAGAAGAATGTCCTTTGGTTTATGTAATGCCCCTACTACATTTCAAAGATATATGATGGCAATTTTTTGTGATTAAATTAAAAAAGGCATTGAAGTGTTTATGGATAATTTTTCAGTGTTTGGAACTTCATTTGACTAATGTTTAGAACATTTATCAAAATTTCTTAAGCGTTGTGAAGAAACAAATTTAGTCCTTAATTAGGAAAAAAATCAATTTATGGTAGCAGAAGGAATTATATTAAGACATCAAATATCAAAAAATGGTATGGAAGTAGATCCAGTTAAAATTCAAGTGATAACTAATTTACCTTATCCAAAAAATGTAAGGGAAATTAGGAGTTTTTAGGACATGTTGGATTCTACAGACGATATATTAAAGACTTTTCAAAAATTGCTAAGCCTTTATGCCATTTACTAGAGAAAGATGCAATTTTCAATTTTGATGAAGAGTGCCTAAAAGCTTTTGAGTTATTAAGAGAAAAATTAATTACTGCACTAATTATAGTTTTACCAGATTGTGAAAACTTTTTGAATTGATGTGTAATGCTAGTGGCTATGCTATTGGAGGTGTTTTAGGGCAAAGATGATAAAATTTTCAAAGTAATTTACTATGCTATTAAAACTCTTAATGAAACCCAAATTAATTATTTAATAACTGAAAAGGAGTTTTTAGTAATAGTATATGCCTTTAATAAATTTAGATCATATTTAATTGGAACTAAATGTGTAGTGTATACAGATCATTCTGTGAAAAAGAAGGATGCTAAACCAAGACTTATAAGATGGATTCTTCTTTTGCAAGAATTTACTTTAAAATAGTAGATAGGAAGGGGAATGAAAATCAAATTATTGATCATTTGTCCAGACTTGAGTTAGAAAAACCACTCTATTTTGAAAAAGAAATTAATGAACATTTTCCAGATAAAAAACTGTTCAATATTAACGAGTGGCGTGTTTCGTGGTATGCTAACATTGTGAACTTTCTTGTAAGTGATATTATATCCTATGAAATGACATACCAACATAAGAGGAAATTTATATCTAAAGTTAAGACTTATTTTTGGGATGACCCATTTTTTTAATAAACAAGGAAAATATATGATTATTTGATGATGTGTACCTTTAGAACAAATATATGAAATTATCAAAAAATATCATAATTCTTAATTTGGGGGACATTTTGGAGTTGATAAAATAACATATAAAATTTTATAATCTGGATTTTATTGGCCTACTATCCTTAGAGATGTTAACGCTTATATCAAAACTTGTGATAGATGTGAACAAGTAGGCAATATTTCTAGGATAAATGAGATGCCCCTCAATTATATGCTAGGAGTTGAAATATTTGATGTTTGGGATTAGATTTCATGGGACCATTTATACTATCTTTCAGAAATTTATATATATATTGTTAGCAGTGGACTATGTATCCAAATGGATAGAAGCTGTTGCTTTACCTCGATGTGATGCTCAAAGTGTTGCAAAATTTTTGAAAATGAATATATTTTATAGATTTGGGATGTCGAGAGTTATCATAACTAATGGGGGAAGTCATTTCAGAAATGCCATAATGGAAAAATTATTAAAAGAACATCATATAAACCATAGAATTGTTACTGCTTATCATCCTCAAACAAGTGCTTTGGCTGAACTATTCAATCGGGAAATTAAAAAATTATGGAAAAATCTGTGAATCCAACAAAAATAAATTGGTCAGTCAAACTTGACTATGCTTTGTGGCCTTATAGGACTGCATACAAAACTCTTATAGGAATGTCCCCATATATGCTAATATTTGGGAAAGCTTATCACTTACCAGTTGAACTTGAGCAAAAAACATATTGGGTGATTAAGGGGTTCAATTATAATTTGAAAGATACTGGTGAGAAAATATTATTGTTATTAAATGAGCTTGAAGAGATAATGAATGAGTCTTATTAGAGTGTTAAGATTTACAAAGAAAAGATGAAGATGTGGCATGATCGAAGGATTCTTACTAAAAATTTTCAGTTAGGGCAACAAGTTTTGCTATATAATGCATTGTTAAGATTATTTCTAGGCAAACTTAAGTCCAAGTAGATGGGCCCATTTGTTGTGACGAAAGTTTATCCTTATGGTGCTGTGAATATCAAAGATCCTAAAACTGAGAAAGTATTTAAAGTAAATGGTCATAGATTAAAACCTTATTTTGTAGGGTATTACTGTAAATTTAACGATCGAATGATGTTGGGTCAACCATAATAAGCACTGGTTACGTCGGGCTGACGACGTATAACCAAGCGCTTTGTGGGAGGCAACCCATAGTTATCAGTGTGTTTTTGGCTTTTATTGTTGTTTGTGTGTGATTAAGAAAATTTGGGGTTGTATTTTTGAGACTATTATATGTTAGTAATGATTTTAAGACTTTATTTAGTGATCTAGACATGTTAGAATGAGTATTTGGACGTTAAATTGACTGTTGCAAAATTGAGCACTGGAGCTTGAGCGCCAACATTCGGCGCTTAAGCAAAAATGTTAAAAACCATGTGAGAAATTAAATTTCTAGAAGCTTTAACAGCCAATTGGTTAACTTAAACATTCCATCATAGTTTTAGCACATGCCTAGAAGTTATTTGAAGGATTTAGGCCTCTAAATAGAAGGGTTTTGTGATGGAATTTCACCCCAGAAGCATTTTTAACCCTAAAAGTCTAAGAGAAAGAGAGAGATTTTGAGAAAATGTCTTCATGGGAGATGGATTTGAAGAAAAAGGAGAGACCATGGGGAAGAAATTCATTAGTCAAAGTGCACAAGAGATGTATAACAGTTTCTTAGCCGTTAGTATTGAAGGAATAGCGGAAAAGAACAACAAAATTGAGACTAGTGTTGCTTTACTTGAGACAAAGGTAAATGAAGTTATTGCACATCTAGAGCATATTGGATGGCAATTAAAAATTCAATTTAGCCATACTATTTATATAGAGGAAGAGGATAAGGCGATTTATCTTAAGCAGAAATGATTGAAGAAGATTTTATCAGAGTTTATCACCATCGTCCGTTTTATCAACTCTATATTCTGAATGTCGAAGGAGAAACTAATGAAAGACAGGAATTTGTTCCAACAAATGAAGAATAGAATTAAATTCAGTGTTAGAGTTTATTTTTTAAGATTCATTGTTTTCATGTGTTAGTGTTAAATCTTGTTTTTATTGTTTCTGTCTTTTATGCGTTTAATTGAATATGTTTGTTTAGTGTTTGTATTTAGGAAAATTTCCTCATCCAAGACACTTTGGAATGAGAATTATGTGTTGAATGTTGCTTGTAATAGTTTGTAAATGAATATATGTGTTTATTTGTGTGAAAATTTGTGTTATTTTAGCCTCGAATTGAATTAGTTATATTGGAGAATTCTGAGAGAGAGGAGAGTTAGAGAAGAGGAAAATAGTCATTTAAGTGTTGTGAGACCATTTAGGGGTGGTATACTTAGGCTAATAGTGTATTTTACTTAAGTTCAAAAATATCAAAAATAGTGCACTGGAGCCTAAGCGCCACATTCTCGTACTTAAGCGAGATGTAACCCGAGTGGCAGGAGTCTAAGCTCCACTTATCCGCGCTTAAGTGCCGGTTCACGAAAATCAGTTTGCGAACAGTTAAAGGTGAAAAATAACCCAAAAAATTGCCATTTTTACTGCTGTCGTAGTCTTCTTCCTCTCGTGTTCGCAATTTTAAAGTTAGGGCAAACCTTTTCGTAGAGATTTCTTGGTGGATTTGAGCCAAATTTGCTAGATTTGGATTTCTTAAGGTAAGAGCTTCACTTCTATGTAAAAATTCTGGATTTTCACCATGTTTTTTGAGTACATTTGGAAAACCCTAAAAATCACTATTCATGGTGAAAAGTGAAGAAAAATCTATAGAAATTGCATAGAAAGTGTAGTTTAAGCTTATAGGAGTTAAGTTTAGTCGATCATACTTAACTTTTGAAGTTATTGTGGAATTTTGTGAAATTTATAGAATAGCCCCAAGAATGAAGAGGAGTAAGGGAAAGACCCACTTTGATTCAAGCAAGTTTGTGAGTTCAAAAGCTCAGGACAGATATAGTGCGCTCTACAGTCACAAAAATTGATTCTTGAGAAGTGTTTTAAAAATCCAATTGGATCCATAAAAGAGTGGATCGTTCGCCAACAATAGGAATGATTCTGTTATTTTTCTGTTGTGGCTGTGATATCTGTAGTACGGGAGTTTTATGCAAACCTTCCTGAGGTAGAACAGGATCTAGTCATGGTCAGAGGCAAATTGGTACATTTTTCACTGGAGGTAATCAATATGTTCTACCATTTACTGCCTGATACTTTATGTTTTTATGCGAACTATAGTCCAAATGAGATGGAACTAGACAAGATTATTTCATATTTGACTGTTAAAAGGGGACTCTGGAAAATTATAAATGAGAGGAGAGTCAACTTTTCCACTTCAAATTTAAGTGCACCATCGAAGGCGTGCCACTACTTTATTTCAGCTTGTCTGTTGCTGAAATATCATCTTAGTGAAGTTACGAGGGATGGAGAAACGTTGAATTATTGTATTAAGGAAGGCAAGCTTATCAATATTGAAGCTTTGATTTACCAGACTATCATCATTTTTTCCACTGCCGCTACTACTGCAGGTTTAGGATTTGCTTCCTTGAGCTTTTTTTTGTGTGAGTAGGCTGGTGTGAGATATGATATTTGAGAAGAAGTGATGTTGCCTCTAAAGTTAATTACAAGTGTAAATGTGAAATCGTATTCTGAACACTCTATTTTTGGTTAGAGAGGAGGATTTTTGAGAAGTTATGGAATGTTGACGTCTGCTGCATCCACTTCTGCTGCTTCTACATTGAGACTATCTACCTCGTGAGCATCCATTTCTAGAGTTGAGTCTACTGAAACCACAGATCAATTATTGAAGAGGATGATGGATAATATTAATTATACCGCAGATAAGGTTCAAAATCTAGAGCATTTTGTAGAACATATTGATGGGTATGTTATACACCTAAAATATAGTAGACCTAGGCTACTAAAGAAATTTCTAGACCTCAACCAAAAGTGAGGTCAACAGGTCGGTGGCAAACTGATACACCTAAATTATATTATGAGACACATTTTTATACCTATTTTTGAGATATTGCGCTTTAATGGAAGATATTTGTGTGTTTTTCTTTCAGGTACAAGTAAAATAATGAAAAATGCTAAAAGGAGTGAAAAAGGATCAAATTTTGAGCAAAAATGTGAAAATGATGCAAAAGTGTTTTAGCGCTTAAGCGCTGGTGAAACAGAGAAAGTCGTGCCTAAGCGCCAGAGGTCCCGCGCTTAAGTGCCAGTGGCAGTTATTTGACGGTTTAATTCATTTTTCTAAATTTTGAAGAGACATTTGAGGTACTAATTGGCTAAAGAGGGTGGTTATGACCACTAAAAATGAAAATAGTAGTAAAGGACTTGTGAAAGGAGGCATCCTTTGGAAAAAACATTGAATTGGAACACATTTTGAAGAGTTACCAAGGCACCTCTTGGAGATTTATAAAAGAAGGAAGTTGAGACTTTTTTAAGTGTGCTAAAAAAAGGGAGTTCTTAGAAATTCTTAAGATAGTTTGGAGAGATTTTCAGGCATCACAAATTTACTTTATTATTTTTATTTTTAGTTTTATTGAGAGAGTAAGATTCAGGCACCACAAAATTTACTTTTTTTCCTTTTTGTTTTTAGTTTTATTTTGAGAGTTTAAAGTGATATACAGGAGAAGAGATTCAAAGGAACTTCAAGAGTTTAGTGGAGGATTTGAGATAAGTTTTTATCTTTTTTTTTAACTACA
Organism: Phalaenopsis hybrid cultivar; assembly: GCA_002079205.1. NCBI lineage: Eukaryota > Viridiplantae > Streptophyta > Magnoliopsida > Asparagales > Orchidaceae > Phalaenopsis > Phalaenopsis hybrid cultivar. Next base: position 14,440 of record JXCR01037779.1, on the reverse strand, counting down.
ACTATTTAAAGGAACTTTAAGAGTTTGGTGGAGAACTTGAGATAAGTTTTTATCTTTTTGTTTTGAGACTTTTTGGTTTTAATCGAGACTTCTTGTTGGTTTGACAATGATTTCTACTTTTAAACTAAAGTGTGATTTTGTTTTCTCTATGAATTCTGAGTAGTTTTATTTATCTTTCTCCTTAAAATGATAAGTAATTAAAGTGTTGATGGAAGTTGTGGAGAGTATTAGTCTATAATGTTGGAAGAATTTGTGATGATTTAATGTCATGCACTTCATTTACTTCTTGATTTGGTCTATCAAGATGTTAAAATTTGATAGAGAACATAAAAAAACTGGGCTAGTATTGTCTCAGTCAACAATTGGAAAGAATCACATGAGGTTGTATGAATGAGATTGTAATTCATATGATTTAGTGCGAATAAATATTGAAATAATCTTTGAAGTGTATAAAGTTATAGAACTTTAAAGTGACAGGTTAAAGCTCCCAACTTAATTTGTGTTTTAGGTTCTAATACGAGATGTTAGCCCCCAGGTGGAGGGAATCGAGGGAACTCTAGAGAGAGAGCTAGTATCTTCCCGTGCAAATAAATAGGGAAATAATCTATGAAGGGTGTAGAGTTAGAGGACTTTAGAGTGACAGACCAACTTAGTTTATTAGTTTTAGGTTTTGATACAAGATGTTAGCCCCCAGGTGGAGGGAATCAAGGGAGGGTTAAAGCCCCCAACTTGGTTTATTATTTTAGGTTTTGATACGAAATGTTAGCCCCCAGGTTGAGGGAATCGAGGGAACTCTAAAGTGAGAGCTATTCCCTGCCTAGCCGGTCTTCAGAACTATTCAAACTTTAAATTAGTCAATGTTCTTTATAACATCTCTGCCTAGCCGGTCTTCAGAACTATTCAAACTTTAAATTAGCCAATATTCTTTATAGCATCTCTAGTAAGGGTAAATGCCTAGCTGGTCTTCAGAACTATTCAAACTTTAAATTAGCCAATGTTCTTTATAGCATCTCTGGTAAGGGTAAAGAATAATATTGCTCCTATTTGGAACAACACAATTTGCATACTTCCACAACAGAAATCCTATACTTATTATTGACTCATGATAAGGAGAAAGATATTTTCATATTAAGTGCTTTTCTTTTACATAAACTCAAGTTATCTTTAGAAGCTGTTACTATTTTTGTCAAAATCTTAAAAATACCAAAAAAATTTGAATTTTTATTAGTATAAAAATATTTATAGTTTAAGTAATTGTCTTTTTGAAATAGAAAGTTTGTTGATCAATTGTGCATATTGTAAATTTTCCCGTGGGTTCGATATTCAGGTCTTAATTAAAAAGCCCTATATTACTTGATAACGATACGTATACTTGTGTAATATCCCAATATATATATATAAATTAAAAAGATAAATTATTATTTTCTCAATGATCAAGTTTTTTCTTCTGTTGTAAAATAAGGAAACATAAGTAAAAAAATATCATCAAGGACATTGTTATATTGGGCACATAAACAGTAAGTCAAGATCAGTATGCTAGAAGGCATAGTGATTATGAGGAGAAATCTCACTCATCTTTGGAAAGCCTCATTAGGGGTAACCAAGGAGTGGAATTTTCTTCATATCCAAGATACCCTGATTATGTCCCTACAGATGTCTGGAACAACGGTAATTCAGATGATGAGGAGGAGGTTTAAGTTATTTTTATATTTGTAGTATGTGATATACTACGTAGTGTGAACTTGAGACATTTGATTTTGTGTACTTGTTTGGACTATGTGATGTGTTGGATTTTTTGTTTAGTTGTTATTGTGATGTTTGTGTTTTGTTAGTATTTTGTTTTAAATTCTATGGTAGTAATTGTTGTTGTGTGTTGAGTAATGTGTTTTAGTTAGTTAGGATTGAACTTATTTCTATGTCTTTTGAAAGTTGAAAATCTTGCTAGCTTTAATTTTAAACTTTAATTTCAGAAAATTGTTATCCTGTATTTTTCTTTTATCTTATTAGTGTGTTTGTTTTTATGTTTAGACTGTGAAATCAAAGTTAGTGTGTTTGTTTTTTTTTATGTCTGTATCCACTACTTAGAAGTCTAATGAATCTCTACATGTTGAATTTAAATTAAAATGATATAAATTTGATCAAAAATTAATTTTACTCCNAAATTCTTGTAAGCATGTATTTTAATTTTCATTCCTGCTTATATATGTCTGATGCTAAAATGTTAAATCTTGTTAAAAATTTAAGCTTGGGGGAAGGGGGAATGAAAAATATTTTCAAAACTTGAATTTTATTTGTTCTCAAATGTGCTACAGGTGAATTTGATTTGAAAAGAAAAATGACCATGTATATGGAGTTATATTAGGGAAGTAAAATTTGATTATAGAAATAAGTAAGAAAATTTAGTTAATATTCATGTAATGAAGAAAAACTTTTAGTTAAAAATTTTTAGTGTAGAAAATGTTAAATATAGTGTAACTATCTTTATTAAGAAAAATTGTATTTTTGAAAAATTTATAAATTTAGACTTTTATTTTTAAAACTTAAATTTTTATTATTCAAAATAATTTTCAAAACTATTATTATATTTATAAGTAAAAAGATTTATATCAGGATTTTGCTTTAGGAAAGGAGAAGTGGAATTCAAAACTATAAAAGGGCTATTCATATATAGTAATCCTTGCCTGAGGAAGAAAAAAGAAAAAGAAAAAGAAAAAAAATAAGGGAGAAAAAGCTTGAGGATTAGTGCATAATCAAAAATTGGTTCCACATTTGATCTTTTTAAAGTATAAGACTTGAGAAACTCTTAAGCTTAAGGATATAATATAGTAAGTAAAACTATTCTTAATAAACTTTTTTTAAGTGGAGATATTAAAATGACTAAATTCTATATTTGGAAAATCTACAATATTTTTTGAATTAGATAGGCACTCATATTTTCATATTTCTTAACATTAAAAATTTCTAAACTTTAAGTTGGTTTCATTTACTAAATATTTTTCTAAATTGGACTACTATATTTCTAAATCTAAATATTAGTAACTCCTAAAGAAACTCATATACATATTATACTTATTTAATTTTTAAAGATTGAAGTGTCATTTGAGGACAAGTAATAATTTAAGTTTGAGGGATTTTGATACATCTAAAATATATAGTATTTTTAGACACTTTTTTATACCTATTCTTAAGATATTGCTCTCTAATTGAAGGTATTTGTGTGTTTTTCTTTCAGGTAGAAGTAAAAAAGTGAAAAATGCTAGGAGTAAAAAAGGATCAAATTTAGAGCAAAAATGCAAAAATGGTGCAAAAGTGTTTTGGCGCCTAAGCGCCAAGTCCGACGCTTAAGCGTCGGTGAAACAGAGAAGGCCGAGCCTAAGCACTAGAGGTCCCGCGCTTAAGCGCCAGAGGCAGTTATTTGATGGGTTAATTCATTTTGTCAAATTTTGAAGGGACATTTGAGGCATCTATTGGCTAAAGAGGGATGACCACCAGAAACAAAAATATGGTTAAAAGACTTGTGAAAGGAGGCATCCCTTAGAAAATACATCAAATTTGGACACATTTTGAAGAGATGCCAAGACACCTTTTAGAAAATTATAAAAGAAGGAAGTTGGGAGAAAAAAAGGGGGGAGTCTTGAGAAGTTCTTGAAATAGTTCATGGAGAAACTTTTGGAGAGATTTTTCAAGCACCACAAATTTACTTTATCATTTTTATTTTTAGTTTTATTGTGAGAGTTAAGAGTGTTGTAAGAGAGAAGAGATTCAAAGGAACTTTAAGAGTTTGGTGGAAGATTTCAGATAAGCTAATATCTTTGTTTTTAAACTATTTTTAGTTTTAATCGAGACTTCTTGTTGGTTTGACAATGATTTCTTTATCTTTCTCCTTAAAATGATAAGTAATTAAAGTGTTGGATAGAAGTTATGGAGAGTATTAATCTTTAATGTTGGAAGAAGTTGTGATGATTTAATTCCATGTACTTCATTTACTTCTTGATCTGGCCCATCTAGATTTTAAAATTTGTTGTGAGAACATGTATGAACTTGGAGTTATTGTCTCAGTCAACAATTGGAAAAAGATCACATGAGGTTGTATGAATAAGAATGTAATTCATATGATTTAGTGCAAATAAATAGGAAAATAATATTTGAAGGGTGTAGAGTTAGAGGAATTTAGAATGAGAGGCTAAATCCCCCAACTTGGTTTTTTATTTTAGGTTCTGATACGAGATGTTAGCCCCTAGGTGGAGGGAATCGAGGGAACTCTAGAGTGAGAGCTGGTATCTTCCCTGCTTAGTCGGTCTTCAGAACTATTCAAAATTTAAATTAGCCAATATTTTTTATAGCATCTCTAGTAAGGGTAAAGAATAATATTGCTCCTATTTGACACAACACAATTTGAATAACTCCACAACATAATTCCTATACTTCTACTGATTCATGATAAAGAGAAAGATATTTCATATTCAGTGTTTTTCTTTCGCATAAACTCAAGTTATATGTAGAAGTTGTTTCTATTTTGTTAAAATATCAAAAATATCAAAAATAATTGAATTTTAATTACTGTAAAAATATCTATAGTTTAAGTAATTATCTTTTTGAAATAGAAATTTTGTTAATTAAAAGTGCATATTGTGAACACTCCCTGTGAGTTCGATATTTGGGGCTTAATGAAAAAGTCTTATATTACTTGATAACGATGTGTATACTTGCATAGTATCCCAATATATATGTAAATTAAAAAGTTAATTTCTTATTTTCTCAGGATCAAGTTTTTGGTGATGTTGCAAAGTAGGAAAGATAAGTGAAGAATATAATTGCATACATTGTTATACTGTTGCATATAAACAGTCGGGATTAGCCTCCTAAAGGAAATTTTTTCGGGTAGGGATGAATCACCACAAAACCTAGCTACGTGCCCCAAACAAGTGCTAGAAGGTCCTGGGTGGGTTTCTTGAGCTATCAGATGCTACAGACAAACCGTAGACCATCTTGAGTCATGTAGGTGGACACTCTACACTTGTAAAATCAAAAATTTATGCCAACATGATGATAATCAAAGAAAGCATTCAAGAAGCTTATTGTTGAATGACTAATAGCTGAATCCACTAAAGCGTCAATCCTTGATAAGAGGTAATTGTAAAGTCCATGCACATCCTTCACTAGTTGTTCAATTTTTGTACCATGACCATAATGGAGACCTAGGTTGGGTATTGCTTCTCCTAGATGTTACTCTCCTCCTTGAGCTTCTATACTTCTTCTTAGATCAGTCAGACCAAAGTCATGGTCAATGTTCTCATCTTCTGGTTTATTAGTGGGGAAAATGGATTAATGTTGAGGCAATGACATGGTATGTTGATTTGAGATGTTTGACATTTCAGCATCCGACTGAGCAAAGGATGTTGACTCTACCTTTGATAGTTTGTATCAGCCTCTTTATTGCCATGAGGCAGTTGTATGTCTTTATGTTTGGATCGTGGGTCATCCTTCAACCTTCACCCACATTTTGTGAGCCCTCATTCTGCGAACGATGATCAGATTGATCACATTTTTTATAAGGAGGGTGAAAATACTTCTTTACTGTGATGTGGTTGTTGACTAACTCCAAGAGTTCAACTAGACTATTGGGTTGACCTAAACCTAAAAAAATACTTAAATTATTTGCTTAGCTTTTGTGTCAGGGTGGCCTGTGATGTTGTGGGCTCAAAATTCCATACTTCTAGTATTTCTTTTTGGAACCGAGTGATATATGCTCGAAGACTCTCGTTCAGCCTCTATTTGACATGTCGCTGGTCTATGAATCATTGCGAGGTTGCTTTGTGAACAACTTCTTCAAGTCATCAATGGAGGTAATAACTCCTGTTGGGAGCCCATTAAACCACGTAAGGGTTGAATCCCTCAACATGGTATAGAATAACCAACACTTCAATGCGTCAGAGATTTTGAGAAAGATACAAGCGACATAAAAGATGTTCAGTGGTTGGCTTGTTCGCTCCTACCATTGTAGGAATCTATGGGGATTCAGCATTAGAAATATTCTGGGAGAAAGCATTCTCCAACTGTCGGTATACATCTATTCATCCAAAATCATGGTCTGGCCCTCAGTGTTGACCCAACATTATCCAGGTACTAGGATCTTCAACTCTTTCTGCCCACAGAGTTGTTCAATGGCCTTGAGGTTCAGGTTCTCCTCAAGGGTTCGGTTTTTGAGGTTTGTGCTTTCCCCTGAATATTGTGTGTGTCAATTCTATTATTTGCCCCACAATTTCGTCTCAAAGTTCCTGAATTTGTTGCTACACAAATTCTCTTATAGACTCCATGTTTGAAGTTTCTCTCAAGTGAGTTCCTCTCTTGTTGCACGCTCCTCTTCTTGTTGATGGAATGATTTCACACTCAATGCACCTTTTTGGGATATTAAAACCAAAAATATCTTTTGGATCACACCCCAGNTTCTCTCAAGTGAGTTCCTCTCTTGTTGCACGCTCCTCTTCTTGTTGATGGAATGATTTCACACTCAATGCATCTTTTTGGGATATTAAAACCAAAAATATCCTTTGGATCACACCCCATATATAAACCTTTGGACGAATGAGAGGAATAAAGAGAAAAAAAGAGAAAAAATAAAGTGTGACATAACATAACAATCTAATATTTGATTAAAAGAAGAATAATTTTATTTTATTTTTCTNAAATAAAGTGTGACATAACATAACAATCTAATATTTGATTAAAAGAAGAATAATTTTATTTTATTTTTCTTTCTTTCTCTCTTCATGAGGCAAGAGGTTGTTGGAGCCTTCATTTAAGTACCATTATAAAAGGTTTTCAAGTTTTAGTAATATAAACACCAACATGCTTTTTAATTTAAATGATAAACTTCTAAAAATCTTTGTATGATTCTGAGTTTCGCGCGTACCTGCACATCACTGCGATTCTCCGTTCCTCACTCTAGCGGAAATCGTCTCGTTGTCAATTTCCCGCCGCGACAAATGCGTAATTTATCTGTTAGGCTGTTGGGTTCAGATGAAACGAACCCTAGCCTGAAGAAGACCAGTTCGCTTCGGCGCCCATTTATATACCGAAGCGGATTGCAGGAGGAGAATTCAGGTAGAGAAGCGGTGTGGAGCAATAGCTACAGGGAGGAGCAAGGCAAGGCACCAGACTTTGTTCTATTAGATGCCTACTCTTCATCTTTTCTTTCCTCATTGGTCTCATTGCATGAGGCATCGCTCAATTCCATCTTTTAATTGTGGTCTACTTCGGATTTTACACTCTTGTCCTTCTTCAATTGGCTTCGTGGATTGTTTGTTTCATTTTTATGGCGAGATCGATTGATTTGGATTGATGGCGGAGTGATTTCTCTTTGGCATTTATTATCTTGATGGAGAGTTTTTTTTTTAACCCCCATTTGTGTTGGTTTTCGATTTTCTTACATCAATTAGAAGAGGGGATTAAATCTANAAAGAGTGATTTTTAATTTTTATTTTTTCTCGTGGCTATGATTGGTTGATTTATCTCTCGTACAACTATGTTATGTTGATTGCATTGATTTATTTCAGTACAACCAATATAATGTGGTTGTACTGATTTATTTCCGTAAGGAAAGACAATAATGTTGAGTCTGGTTAAAAATTGAATAAAAAAAATTGTACATACAAAAAGTAAATTTTTAGTTTTTGTTTTTTCTTGTGGCTATGATTTGTTGATTTATCCCTTATACAAAATGTTGTGTTGGTTTTACTGATTTATCTCAGTATGACCGATACAACACGGTTGTACTGAAGAGAAAACAATGTTGAGTTTGGTTAAAAATCTGAATAAAATAAAAAAATTTTATATAAAAAGAATGTTTTTTAAATTTTTGTCTTTCCTTGTGCATAAGATCGACTGATTTATCGTTTGTACAACCATGTTGTATTGGTTGTATTGATTTATTTCAGTACAACTGATACAATACGGTTGTACTGAAGTTCGGTTGTACTGAAGGGAATGCTGCAATGTTGAGTCTGGTTAAAATTGAATAAAAAAATTTATATATGGAAAAAATGATTTTTTAATTGTACTTTTCCTCATGGCCCGAATTTGCTGGTTTATCCCTAGTACAACAATGTTGTATTGTTTGTATTGATTTTTCTCAGTACAACCGATACAATAAGGTTGTACTGAAGAGGAAGCAACAATATTGAGTTTGATTAAAAATCCGAATAAAAATAAAAATTAAATATAAAAAAAATGAATTTTTAATATTTACTTTTCCTCATGTATATGATTGACTGATTTATCTCTTGTACAACTATATTGTATTANGCAACAATATTGAGTTTGATTAAAAATCCGAATAAAAATAAAAATTAAATATAAAAAAAATGAATTTTTAATTTTTACTTTTCCTCATGTATATGATTGACTGATTTATCTCTTGTACAACTATATTATATTGGATGTACTAATTTATCTCAGTACAATCGATACAACATGGTTGTACTAAAGTGAAGACGCCAATATTGAGTTTGGTTAAAATTTTGAATAAAAATTAAAAAAAAGAAGCTTTTATAAAGAAAGAATGAATTTTTAACTTTTGTTTTTCCTCGTGGCTAGGATTGACTGATTTATCCTTTGTACAACCAGGGTGTATTGGTTATACTGAGTTTTCTCTTTTTGAATTTATAGGANAAAGCTTTTATAAAGAAAGAATGAATTTTTAACTTTTGTTTTTCCTCGTGGCTAGGATTGACTGATTTATCCCTTGTACAACCGTGTGTATTGGTTATACTGAGTTTTCTCTTTTTGAATTTATAGGGCCCTATATCAGAACTGGCAATTAATGACGCCAATCATAAGAAATATTAACAAATTACAGAAAATTTATTTGGCGTGGTTGTTCACAATGAAAAGGAAGCTTATGATTTGTATTGTAATGCCGACTTTAGTGGATTCAGTGTAAGGAAAGATCATGCCAACTTTGTACATCATCATCCATTTCCCTAACCTTAGTTTAAGAGTGAAGACTGATTATTTCTTTGTTTAAATCCTTCTTTATTGGATTTGATTCAACGAGAGATGTGTTTATGCTTTTATTCACATCTAATGGATTTGACTATATGTTATGCTCTCTAGTTATTTGGTCTTCAATAAATCTTATTCTGGCCTGTACAACACTTATTCTCATGCTCTCACAACTCAAGGCAATCTACATCTACCTAAGCTTATTATCTATTAAGGATTCAATTGTTATCGGCCTTTGCTCAGTAGACTTAATCAATTTATAATTTTCTATGTTAGAGGGAGTATGTCTATTGCCTTCTGTGGTCACCGGCGTAGATTCCAAAAGTGGAATTTCTTGAGTTCTTATGAAGGGAGAAGAGGTGGCTACTAGAGAGTAATGTACATTGGAAATGTCAGATAACAATGTTGACTCTTCCATGGTTATATTTTTGAAATAATCGTAAACTTGAAAAAATAAATGATTTTCTTTAGTCTATATCCACTTTTATAAAGATGAAACTAACGTACTTTATTACATTAGTTTTTACCTAACCAACTGACAGCTTTAAATAAAGAGCACTGCAGGTCTTAATTTTCATTGTCGCTAACTTCGACCACTGCATTATACAGGGTCTAGCCTGTGGTATTGTAGGAAAAAGAATATTGTTATGCTAAAAAATTCATTCCTGCAATATATGAAATATAGTACATTAGCATGTAAGCAATAATGATCATACCGATAAACATGATATCTTAAAAAATTCATACTATCAATAGTGTGACAACCACCTATGTAGCCAAGAGACTTTTTTGCAGTTTTGACTTCTCAAGTAGGCCGCCAAATTGGTCTACCAAAAACCTTCATATGGCCTCTGACCTGTTATACTTTTCAAAATCATGTATATCTTTAGAAAAAAAAAGAAGATTCTTAGGTACCTTATAGTTATTATATAGAAAAAAAAAAAAGTATAAAAGAAAAAATTTAATAAATTTACTAGTACTTTTATTAAGATTAGGATTTTTATTTTTTTATTTTTTAAATTAATGGATGTGAACTAGGACAAAGGCTCCCTCATCCATGTAACTTCGGTTCTTCTGTTCGGCAACCCAATCATAAGAGTCACTTCATTGACAGTGAACTTTAGCTCGTGGTCACCAATAAAGATAACTCGCCTCTCAACATTCTAGCACTTAAGAATGTGCACAATAAGTGGTATGTTTTGTTGGATGGGTGGAACTATCAGTAAGTGATGAATACGTAGATTCCTTATTATAACAGCAACATCCTCAGGATTGTCCTGTGAAAATTCATCGTAGATTGCTTGAAATATAGAGGGCCACCACTTGAATGTAATTTATTTGTTGGCCATTCTATTGAAAGTTTACAAATATGCCGTTTTAAAAATAAAACAAAAATTATTAAGAATGCAAATGAAGATAATGTTACTATATAAGAACACAACAACAGAAAAAAAATTACATTGTACAACCAAGTACAACGTTTTTGTACCAAAAAAAATAAGAAACAAAAAAAATTTCATAATAAAACAAAAAAAAAACTCAATACTTAAGAAGAAAGAAATAGGCAAGTTAAAAAAATCATTGCTTCTATACAAAACCATTGTGTTTTCAATTAAAAAACTAGACAGAATAAAAATGAAATTCATGTTTCTCCATAACAAAAAAATAAAAGAAAAAATACATGATATAATCATGTACAACATTGTTGTACCGTTAAAAATAAGTTGGAGACTACAAATTTAAAAGATGCAACCGCTAAAATAAGGTTTTACATAATAGAAAAAAAGAAATATGGAAATAAAAATTAAGACTTCTGCACTAATAATTGCGTTTTCAATTCAAAACTCATTAAAAATATAAACAAAATTGAGGGATGAAGTTAATAAGAGTAAAACTTGACAGAAAAATAATAGGTACAATCTTGTACAACATGATTTTATCGAAGAATATACGAGCTGGACAAAAAAATCACATGTACAACTATGTAATAAATTGTTGTACAAAATATAAAAAAGAAACAAAATGAGAGTTAAATTTATTACTACCGTCTAATCATTACGTTTTCCATTAAGAAACTATACTTAATGAAAATGAAATTCATGTTTTTTCATAATAAAAAAATAGAATGAAAAAAAAAAAATACATGGTACAACCATGTACAACATCATTGTACTGCTAAAAATAAGTTTTAGACTATAACCTTAAAAGGTACAACCACTAAAATATGGTTGTACATAAGAGAAAATAAGAAATTTGGAAATAGGTCGTCATAGGGATTCCTAGGACTCTAGGCTCCATGGTTTGCCTAAGGTCTCCTCCACTTGTAGGAATTTAGCTTGGGCTTCTACTAGTTTCAATCCTCATCATCTTAGCAAGTAGTTGAGGATTTGAGTTTAACCTTATGAAACTCTAAGTGAATGTAGAATTGTTTTGAAGTTCTATGTGGATGAGTTTCATCCTTAAGCATCTATGAAGGCTACTAGGAAACCCTAAGGTTAGATTCTAGACTTCTATAAGAAGAAAAAAGTTTATTACAAAAGGGAGGTCAACAAATGGATCTCCAATATGTTTGGTGTACCCAATAGGTATGTCTCACATATTGGCATTGATCGAGCTAGCCAATCAGGTCCCCAGAGTATTCTAGTAGCCTGGAGGTTGAGTTTTATGTTGAGTTTTCCACTGGATAATCCTTGGACAAAAGATGTTCAAGGAAGATTTAGTTTGGGTTTAATTTCTTGCTTGGGATTCTTAGGACAAATGATGTCCAAGGAAGATTAGATTTGAAATGAATTTGATTGTAGGTGTTGTTGTTGCATTTGCTTATTGTTATTTATTGAGTAGACCAAAGCTTCTCAAAGCTTCAGTCAGGGGGTTCTTTAGATAATAATCATCTAAAGAAGATCAATTAGTTTGAAGGGAAAAACCGTAATCCAAATAAGGAGGTCTTATATCCACTTCGGGAGCTAACTGAGGAAGAATTGAAGAGGGAGAATGTCGTATTTCATTAAAGGAGGCCTTATACTGTCCTTCAGAAGTAGATGTCGTGTCCTTGTCTCTTTAGAAAAGAATATTAATGACATTACATCCTAATCGAGAGGAGAACATGTAAGTTAGAGGAAAGTCACGATTCCATTAAAGGAGGGCTTGATATCCAACTAAACGGAAGAAATTATGTCATATTCCATGAAAGGAAGTCTTCTTCTCAGAAGTTGATGTCATGTCTCTGTCTCTTTAGAGAGGAATGTTGATGGACTTACATCCAACCAAAGAGGAGAACAGGTAAGTTAGAGGAAATCCATGATTCCATTCAAAGAGGGTCTTATATCCAACTAGCCAGAGAGAAAGATGTCATATTCTATTAAAGGAGGTCTCAAGAAGATATTTTCATAAAGTTTTAAGACTTCCTTTGAAAGTTCTCATGGGAACTTAGCCTCTTAAGAAGTCTTCTATTTAAAACTTACAAGATTTTCTTTAAAGTTAAGAGATTAAAATTCTTTCCAATTAACCTCTTCAAAAACCTTGAGCTTTAGTGATTTAAAAAATGTATATATAAGCTTGTCAGGTTTCCTTTTACTTGCTTAGCCTATGTAAGACTTTATATTCACTAAAATGAGTGACTACATGAATGAATGCATTCCTCTCCAAAAACCTATGATTTCATAGCCTCAAACTTTTGAGTAGATAAGTCTTGGATTATTTTAATTTAAATAACTCATAAGAAAGATAAATTTGCGTCCTAAATACTTTCGAATGACAAATTTACTTTTCAGAAAATCTAAATTTTTCCATGAAAAGAATATTTTTATTACTTCAATGGAAATACAAATGAATTTTTAAGATGAGAATTTTAAATTTAGAAAAGTAGCCTTATTTGTTCAGAATATATCTTCTCAACCACAATCAAAACATGGGATGGGAAAACAAAACCTTAGGAAGAAATAGAGCCATAGGGTCGAAAAACAAGTGTGTTGCTTGGCTTGAGAACACGAACATGGGCTATTACTGTCTTGGTTGGAGCAGGAGATCAAGATCAAAGTTCTCCCTTAACAACACATCGGTGGTCCATGGCAAGCCAAACACTGCTACGGAAAGTAAAAAACCAATCCGTTGTTTGATATTTTCCTGCAAACAACAGGAAAAAACGTCACCGTGCTGATTTCAACTTCATAAAAAGTATTAAATCTTGTTTGTTTCTGTTTGTNGGAGTTATTGTTTCCTTTTGGGATACTATTTATGATGTCCACTAAATTTTCGTATCACTTTGAAATTTGTGGNNNNTTATTGTTTCCTTTTGGGATACTATTTATGATGTCCACTAAATTTTCGTATCACTTTGAAATTTGTGGGAGTAAGTAAAGTCTGGACTTGGAAAACTTATTACGTGTGGATAGCACACATAGTGTTACGTGTAGACGCCAGTTCGAAAATATCACGTGTCAATTATTTTTTATTATAATTTGGTTATTAAGAATTCATAAGAAACGTCTTAAGTAACGGTGTTGCCAAGCCCGAGCCGTCATAGGGTATTGATGCGTCATTTTAACCTAGGAAATTAACGCGCTAGAAATTTGAGAAACAAAATCAAAAAAACTATACATCCTTTTAGGCTTAGGTTTGAAAGATTTTTTTGTTGTGAAACAACACGAAGAAGCTGTTGTTCCCGAAACGCAGGAAGAATCCATGACGATGGAGAACAAGCAAAGTTGTAACTTGAACAACTCTGAAGTTATATATGCATCTCTTTTTGGTGATGATTTTATAAACTTGAACTCATTAATAAGTTATTTTGTTTATTTTATTAACATGTAAACTTTATTTCTTTATTATTTTGAGTGATTTGATGCGTGTAATATTTAATATTTTAAGGAGACCATCTTGATTGGGTGCTGATGAAATGCACATATAAAACCATATTTTTACCCACTTAATTAGTTAAATTAGATGAAGTTTGCTATAGAAAACTTTGACCTTTATTTTGTATATTACTGCATATATTATTGAACATTTCCTTGAATACAACCTTGTCGTAATGTTTGTACTTTTACATTTAGAAGACATAAGCTAAAATAATTAGAAAGCAATGAAGATCAATTTAGTGTATATATTATTGATTGTTTTTTAAGTATTGACTTTTTCTTCTTAAATTTTGTTTGTGTCTGACATAAAAAAATCTAAATACAACCATGTTGTATGTTTGCTTTTCGTCGTGGCTAGGATTGACTTATTTATCCCCTGTACAATCATGTTGTTTTGGTTGTATTGCTTTATCGCAGTAGAAGCGATACAACATTGTTGTATTCAAGGGAATGCTGCAAAGTTGAGTCTGGTTAAAAGTCTAAATAAAAATAAAAAGAATTGTATATAGAAAGAGTGATTTTTAATTTTTATTTTTTCTCGTGGCTATGATTGGTTGATTTATCTCTCGTACAACTATGTT